>WSFP011525442.1:0-12300 GCA_009831015.1 Picea engelmannii | reverse complement strand
CCCCATCCTGTCGGGTGGTGCTACCTCATGTTCTAAGGCCTCTTGGATTAAATATGGGGACAATAACTCTAAATTCTTCCACCATTATGCCAATTTTAGGAAGAATATTAATACCATTTAGGAAATAAAAGCCATTGATGGTTCGATGGTAAGATCATTCAAAGAAAACGTTGAGGAAGAAGGTGTTTGACACTTCCAAGCATTATTCCAAGCTCCCGGGGATGTCCCATTCAAGAGATTTTACAGGTAATTTCAAATTTTCAACTCGTGATCAATGAATAAATGAATCTCTCACTCTGGGAGTAAGTAATGAAGCTCGAGGTACTTATTGCTCTCTCCTCCATGCAGAAGGGGAAAATCCCTAGACCTGACAATTTTACGGTCGATTTTTGTGTTGGATTTTATGACCTTATCAAGGAATATTTACTTAAGGTTGTTAAGGAGTCTCAAATTTATTGCAAAGTGAGAGGTTATTTCAATTCAAAATTCATATCCCTAATCCCCAAAATTCAGGATGGAGTATCCTTTCGGGATTATAGGCCCATTTCCTGCTACAATGTTGTTTACAAAATAATAGTGAAAGCGATTCATAGAAGACTTATCAATGATATAATTTCAGAAGAGAAGTTTGGGTTCTTAAGACACATACAAATTCATGATGTGGTTTCTATAGCACAAGAAGTCCTCCATTCTGTCAAAAAAGTCTAACCAGTCAATAATAGTCCTCAAATTGGATCTCTCTAAGGCTTATGATCATGTTAGTTGGACCTTTTTCACCTAGTTCTTATCCAAATAGGGATGGCCCTTCCGGTGGTTAACTGGATAATGGGATGCATCCAATCGGTCTCCTTCACAGTTATGATCAATGGCGTCTCGTCCAAATTATTTCAAGTGTCTCGAGGGTTGAGGAAAGGTTGCACTCTTTTGCCTTTCTTATTCTTTTTAGTACCTAAAGTCCTTAGTAAAATTTTATTGGAGGTGAGGAGGAAGGGAGAATTTAGAGTTTTAAAATTTTTCGATCAAGAATCTATCTCCCGCCTTTTATTCATGGACGATGTCCTTTATTTCATGAAAGGATGTGTTAGGGACCTCTCCGCTCTAAAAAGGGTTCTCAATTTGTTTTGCAAAGACATTGGGATATAAATAAATTGCGAAAAATTTAGGATGCTCACTTCTCCCCTTTTGACCCATCAACAATTGTTGATCCAAAACCTCTTTTCATTTCAAATTAATAACATGATGGGGCGAAGTGATTCGATACACCCTATATGATATTCAGAGATCTAAGGCTCATTTGGGTGTGCGTGTATGGGAAATTATTGTTGTCCTCTGTTGGTTGCAGGTAACGGTATGATGATTAGTGAAAGGACCCAGACATGAGGCCAATTGTTTTGTTATATGTTGTCTTATCCCTAACTAATTTGGCGTGTCATCATTATATCCCTTACCTGTTTGAAACAATCTTCGTTGTGCCTTATATAAACATGCAACATCTTCCCATTGGCTAAGTTCTTTTTAAATTTTGGGAGGAGACGCAAAATTTTGAGTGATGTCATCACGGTCCCACAGAGACATGACAACTTCATATTGGTCCATATCAATACTTATGTGGGTCTGGGCTCGACCTTCATGTAGATGATTTTGATATGCTAACCGAAGTCTCTAGTGGGCCCTCTATGTACATGTGGCAATCCTAGACTAGCTATAACGAGTTCTTTGTTGGCATGCCATGAGGTTGTCAGTCCTTCCAAGTGTCCTAGGTAGACTTCTATGTTGGATCAAGATGTCGCTGAATGGGTGGACAAGTGTGTACTGAGTCAGTGGACATGTTGTTAGGAAAAACTGGAATACCATTATCACGACCCAAGAGTAGTGTTTTTACCCTCCATGCTCTTGTCAGGTGACACCACTCAACTCTCAACACGTGGCTCTTAAAACCACCATCGCAACCATTATGTGGGTTATCTCTTGTGCAACTTCTTGATGCGACATTGATCACCCGCAGTATATCTAGCTCACTTGTAACTGTTGGATGATTAGGTCTGCATCTCTACTAGCACTCGGTTCTCAGACACTGATCTCGTGATATAACCTTTGTTAGAAAATGGCTTAAGCCTTTCAAGAGCGTAATTATCCTTGATTTATCTCTTGATAAGCGCCCAAGCACTTGAAACTTATCCTTGGGCCCTTAGGGAATGATTTTTCTATTGATTTCTCTATGGAGCTTGACAATATTATAGAGCTTTTGGTCTAGGAGATCTGTAAGCTCACCTTAAGCCTCTATTTTGCCCAATTTTTTCCTTACAACCTCAACCAACATGCATATTAGAGATAGGGTCAAATATGGTACTAAAATTGGCTTTAGCAGGGACAACATACCCTTGCGGTCTGTTGAGAACTGTAGACCAAGTGCCTTCTTCTATTGGGTTATGGATTCTGAGTTAAGATGATAGGCCCCCCATGCACCTAAAAACTAATATGAAAGGTGAAACAAAATGATCAACAACTTATAATGTTAGAACCCTATATACTTGCTTGTGTAATAAATGGTGAATGAAGTAAAATTAAAAATGCATGGACATGAATGGAAACATATTTATTTATCTACAAGTTAATAAGTTTTGCAACATTTAGTACCGCAAGAAATGTTTGAGGAACCTCCCATTTACAGGAGACTCAAGAAACTCTCCATCTAGTTGAGCCAATTCATATGTGTTGTTATCTTGAGCTAATATAACTTGAAAGGGTCCAAGCCAAATATTTTCAAACATTCCATGTTTCCCCTTTGCTTCCCTTTCGACATCCCGCTTTAGGACCGTGTCTCCGACCATGAAGTTCCTTTCCTTGGTCCTCTTGTCAAATTTGTCTTTCATTCTTGCTTAGTGATATTGGGACTTTATCTGCACTCGATCTATTACATGTTGAACTTGAATTAGTTGATTGATTCTTCTTTGCATATCATCTGATTCTACCTCCTCCTCTTGAATTAATTTCATCACAGGGAGGTTGAGTTAAATAGGGAAGATAATTTCTAATCCATACACTAGCTGAAAAAGGAGAAGTTCCTATGGACCTATTTATGCTTACCCTATCTTCCCAAACTACATATTTCAAGTGGGAATCCCATGCCTTCTTGTTTTGAGACAACATTTTCTGGATAATCTTGATGATATTCTTATTGACGGATTGAACTAATCCATTTCCATGGGGATAGTAAGTTGTATATTTCCCAAGATATATGTTATAATTTTGACAAAATTGCATCATCTTGACATATTTGAAGGCTCGGGCATTATCAATAATAATATTTCTTGGGCAGCCAAATCTGGCCAAGATGTTTTCCTCAAGGAATTTGATGATGAATGTGTTAGTTTGTGCCCTTGTGGGGATGTATTCTACCCACTTGGTGAAATAATCTATGGTTGTTAGAATCCACTTATGTTTCCCACTTGAATTTGGGTTGATTTCACCAATGAAATCCAATCCCCATTGTTGAAAAGGTGTTTCTTCTTTGATAGGTATGAGTGGAAGAGGATGCAACTTTTATTTTCCTAAAAACATTTGGAATTCTACATAAGCTCTAACTATACAAGTGGCATCATGAAGTAATGAGGGATAGTACTAACCAACTCTAAGGATCTTGTATGCAGTGGCCCTCCAGGCATGATGACCCCCACACACTCCCTTATGAAACTCAGTGATGACATCTTATTGTTATTCCTTCATATACATGCACTATGCCACATAATATGATGTCTCAAAAACCAACAATGACACTTGAAATTCCTTCCATTTGTTGGCTTTTTCACAAATTTGTCTTAGTCTATAAATTTTGATCTCAAATGTTCATGGAATTTTAGCCTCTCAATGTAATGCTCTATGAAACAAGGTTGCATGGCAGCATATACCTACAGCTTTGCAGGATTGTTACATGTTTTGAATGTTAAATGTTTTGAACAGGGTGAAAAGTATAAAGATAATAGCTCCTTAAATAAAATCTAAACCAAACTTATTATAAAAATCCATAAACTGAGAAAAAATAAAATATTGTAAATAAAATGAGAAACAATAAAATGTTGTAAATTGTAAAACAAGTAATATTAATAAAAACTCATGTTCATATTTGATCATGCTTAAAAATCTATGTCATATCTGAGACGCAGAAACAATCACACATAAATTCCATGTCTCGGAAATTGAAAAGCACCTCACATAACTATGCAGCTGCTACACAATTTTAAGGAAATGGGTTGCCTTACAACTTGGCTGACAAGAAAAATGCAATTGACGGGTTTTGGAGGTCACACAGACAGGTTGCTTGGGAATTAAAACATTTTTTCTGGTTTTGCATGAAGAAGTTAGACGAAGAAAAATTGTGCCCGCACGCGTGAAATCATTAAAAAATCACGTTGATTCCGAGAGGTTTCCACTAACAGTACATATCAGTGTTGAAAAAACCATGAAATCATTAAAATGAATGAAGTTGTTTTCTAGACATCCGCCACCAGCCCCGTAATAAGGGGTCAAATTCACTAGCCAATCAAATGTTACATAAATAATTTCAAATAATTCAAAAAAATATAGAAAATCGATTTGTAATGTCATAGTTTAGAAAACGTTAACAATTTTTTTTTTTGTCAAGGATGAAATAATAGATGGTCAAAGGCAGAACAATCGCTATATATCTTCATGGTAGGTATAATAATTATAATTTAAGTGCCATTCTGTTGGATCGCATCAAACCTAAATTTCGATCAACTTAGGCACAAAATCCCTTCTATTTGACACCATTTTCACAAGTTCGACTTGGTTTATGAATTTCACCTCAAATGTTTATGAAAATTTAGCCTTTAAACTCAATGATCTATGAAATATGTTAGAAGTATAAATATAAAAATATATTAACAACCCACATACCAATATTCATATATTAATTTTAACCTACTAGAATGATCTCTCATATATATTGAATATGAATATAAAGAAATATGAAGTACGTTAATCATTAAAAGGAAATATAAAATATATTAATAATTCAACATATGTATTGTATTAAATATAATTTTAAGAAAAAATAATGTATTGTATTAAATATAATTTTAAGAAAAAGGAAATTTATATTGTATTATAAAATTAGATTTATATTGTAATTATAGATCACTTAGAAAAATGGGAAGACCTTCAAGACGTTATTTCTTCTTCCTCCTACAAACTTCTCACTAAAGATTTTTTAAATACCATTATTAGCCTTGTGACTAAAGTCATTAAATTTTTCTCCCTTAACCCAAACATTCAAAAGCAACTTATTCCTCATAACCCAAAACCCCCCAAAATCTATAGTCAACCAAAAATACACAAGAAAGACATTCCCCTCAAACCTATAGTAAGTTCTATTATTGCCCCCACTTATACCCTTGCCCGTTTTCTTGTTGTCAAACTTAAATCCTTACTATAAAAACCTCTTCCTTCATAAAAAAATTCCTATGATTTTATTAAAAAACTTCATAATCTTCAACTCGATGACCATGATTTATTGGTCAGTTTCGATGTTGTCTCTTTGTTTACCAAGATTATGGTCCTCTAAGCTTTGGACCTCATCTCCAAGATGGTAGACCCTGAAACCCTTAACCTTATTGAAATTTGCATGACCTATATTTTTTGCACCTTCAAAGGTACATGCTATGAGTAGACCGAGGGTACAACCATGGGGTCTTCCTTATCCCCTATGGTATCTAACATTTTCATGGAGAATTTTGAGACCTTATCCCTTAACACCTCTCATCTCAAACCAAAATTTTGGTTCATATGTGTTGACGATACTTTTGTAGTCTAGCCACATGGACTTACCTCTCTTACTTCCTTCTTCAACCATTTAAATAACATCTCCCCCCTTATCCAATTTATTATGTAAATGGAAAAGGGCAATTCCCTCCCCTTCTTGGATATTATCATCTCTCGCCTCCCTAATGGCTTCCTTACCCACCAAGTTTATCAGAAAAATACTCACACTGATAGATACCCCCATGTCCAATCCCATCAACATCTTATTCAAAAATATGTTGTCCTTAAAACTCTAGTTACTCAATCCATCTGTATCTCAAACCCTTAATTCCTTGAGAAGGAAAAATCCCACCTAACCAAGGCCCTTGTGTCCAATGGTTACACCAACTCTCAAATTAACAAAGCTTTATGCTTAGTCCAGAAACCAAAATCGACCCTCTCTCCTGCTTCCTCCCCACCCCTAGCTCTCATTTATCGTCCCTATATCCAAGGCACTATTGATCTCATATCCAAAATTATTTCTAAAAAGAATATCAAAAGTGTATTCAAACCTTTCAAAACCCTAAAACAATGTTTCATATTTTCAAAGGATAAATATAATCCAATGCTTGGCTCGGGAGTTTACGAAATTCCTTACTCTTGTGGAAAATATTACATTGTCCAAACTGGCAAATCTTTCAAAGCTCGTCTCAAGGATCACATAGTTGACACAACTCATAATCGCATCTCAAAAAAACTATTACTGATCATTATTCAAAATCCAAACACTTACTATGTTTTGATCAAACAAAAAGCCTGGCCTTAGCTACCTATTACCCATGTTGCATCATTCGCAGAGCTTTGGAAATTGAAAAACATCCAAACAATTTCAATTGTGATGATGGATACAAACTCAGGCAATCCTATAATCCCATCATCCATCACCTTAGGCATCAAACCTAAATTGTTTCTCCTTCCTCTGTTTCTCCCTCTCCCCCTTTCCTTTGTTTGTTTCATCTCCCTAGATCCTCTTATTTTAATTTTCCCCTTTTCACCTCTAATCTTAAATATTTGTATTTCTCCTTTTCCTAATCCAAAGGGCCCCCTTCTCTCCCCCTGCCCAATTATTCTCTAATTTAAACCCTGACTAATTATGTCTATAACTATCCTCGAACCTTGGATTATATATATTTTTAATTAATTCCAATTTTTTTGAACCTTTGATTTTATTATAATTTTAATTATTTCTATTACTAAGCCTTATCTCAATCTTACCTTTTTTTTCATGCCGAAAAAAAACTATTATATTTAATTAAAAATTTAAAATAACACTACATACATCCTTCAGACATATCCATACTACTGACAATACTACCTTCTTAACCTTCCTAAGAAAATTACAGAGTACATATCTTCACATCATAAACCCTTACAAAAAAAAACAACCCAACTTCAAAGTTGTATACTCATACTCTCCAAAAAACTGATGGCCTTCCCTAAAAACCAAACATAGATACATTGCCTAAAACACAGTCTTGTGTTCTTCCCTAAGAAAAACATTTCCATTCCAAACAGATAAGAGAAAGACACCCTCATCCAAAGAAAGAGCTTCTTTGGATAAAGCATCTACTTCCTAATTAAGTACTCTGTAAATATGTCTTGCTTCAATTGATAAAAATCCTTTCCTCAAATATGGTATTCTCCTCTGCCAAGAATCTAGAGTTGTTTACTCAAGTTTGAAAACACCATTGGACCATTCAATTATGATCTTCAAGTCACCTACAACTTGAAGCTTGACTACCTTCCAAACAGAGGTTGTCTCTAGAAGAACCCATAATCCTAAGAGTTCTCCTCTCATATTAGTTATGTATCCACCATTGAATTTCACCTTTACCTACAGATCTTGAGAAATTCTTAATAAATCTCCTACTCCACATCGAGAATTGCTTGCAACACCATCAAACCAACCAACTGGTATATCTTCATCAAATACCACTAGAAAAATCTTTCTGGTCTTCTTACCTTTAGGTGCAACAATGGCTTCTGATAAATAACTAATAATTGTTTTGCAACCATTCTTGCATTTCGTTGCTTTCCTTCAAACATCACAACATTATGGTGCTTCCATACGAACCACCACACTATAAAAGGTAGATATTTGAGCACATGACTATTCTTTTTCCACTCATATAGACATTATGATATTGAATTTTATTTCCACTGATGATCAAAATGCCAAAACAAATCCAATTCCTTCTAGACTTCCCTCAAGAAAGAGCAAGAACCAAAGAGATGGCCTATGGTTTCCTCTTTTGGTAATTCTCCCAAGTCGGTAATTTGTTTTCCATAACAAACCATATGAAGCACTTTATTTTTAGTTGGAAATTTTTCTTTCACAAAGAATTACACCACACTACTACATATTGAAAAATTTGCGACGACTGCTTGCGACGAAAGTAACCTTTCATCGCAAAATTGAAGATAAAGAGTTGATTTTTTAAATGATTTTATAAATCCATCTCGAGTTCGTTACTCTTCTAACGGAACCTTTGGCTATCATCGCAAGAGTGACAAAACCAAATCTACGTTGCAAGAGAGACGAATGTGAAGATAGTGGACTCACGTCTCTCTTGCGACGACCTTTGGCTACCGTCGCAAGAGCGACGATTCAATGATGATCGTTACACTATTTGACAAAGTCAACATTGACCATTACACTATTTGACAAATTCAACCTTTACTTGGTCAACTTTCATCGTTCTTGCAATGAAAAATATATCTTTTAATATTTTGCAAATTAGAGATGTTGGGACAATCTAATTTCTATAACAACGACAGTTCAGAAAGGGTATTTTCATGCGGAAGAATGTCACAGAATATTAGAGGTGGGAAAAAAAGTAAAGCGGGTGAAAAGGGTGATGGTAGATGTTATTGCCCTTGCAAAAAATGTTGTTTTGCACGTCCCGTAAGAATTTTAATATCAATAGCTACAAAACATTGTAGGAATTATGGGCACATTGATAGGGGATCAAATGAATATCATCACATGGTAATTAGCTATATATTCATTATCTATTTTATGTTGTAGTTTTATATAAAATTATATATATGTATATATTGTTTGAATATTTGTTATAGTACACACTTATTTTTCATGATTTTTTGTAATTATAAAGTTAGAGTTTCCCTCTAACTTTTTGCAGAATATTGCACCGAGTAGTACTAGTAGAAATGATGTTGTACAAAATGAGGAACATGATCAAGCAAATGAGGATCTCATGGAAGAAGAAGATGGGACAAATCAAGTTAATGATCCCATGGAAGAAGATGATGGGACAAATCAAATGATCCAAGATTTTTTTGCTCAGCTGGATGGCGATGGGGACAGTGATGGTATTTATGATGAACCTCTATTAGAAAAAGAAAATAAATGACTTTATGAAGGCTCAAGAGAAAATATTATCTCTGCTACATTGTTGCTAGTGAACTTAAAGGTTATGAATAATTTTTCAAACACTTGTATTACATAGATTCTAAGGTATGTAATATGTTTCATCTCATATTATACATAAATGATGACTTTTTCCATTTGTTTTTAGTGTTAATTAATGTGTAAAATAAGAATGCAAATTTTACGATTAATATTCTTTACATTAACTAGTTATTTGTTATGTTGTAGATTGTTAGGTGAATTTTTGTTACCATCGTCAAATATTTTACCTCACACATATTGAGATTTGCATTCCATTATGAAAGACATTGGAATGGATTATAAAACTATAGATGTGTGTCCTAATGATCATATTATATATTATGGACAACATGCTTCGAAAACTGAATGACTGTAATGTCTTATTAGTAGATCTCGAACCGATCAAGTAACAAAAAGGATGCCTATAAAGGTTCTTCGTCATATTCCCATAATTCCATGTTTGCAGCGATTGTTCAAGTGTGAAAGCATAGCACAATTTATGGATTACCATGCACGTAACAGAAGTGGAGATGGTTTTCTTTGAATTCCTTTCGATGGTTATGCATTTAGAGAAATTGAGGAAAAATGGTCATATTTCAAAGATGAACCTCGTAATATTAGGCTTTCATTGCCAACTGACGGTGTTAATCCATTCGGAGAGCTTAGGTCTATTTACTCAGTGTGGACTATTTTTGTTATCAACAATAACATTCCTCCTTGGATGTCAATAAAGATGGATCACATAATGTTGACAATGATTGTTCCAGATATTTGTTTACATTAATTTTTTGAATGTAACATTTTCATTTGTTTCATTTTTTGTATAATATCTTTTGTTTATGTATTTACTTGTATATACATATCATGGTTGTAGTAATTATGTGTAATTTCAAACAATTAGGTAAGTACCAAGTTAAAAATATGAATGTATATATCGAGCCTCTTAACAACGAGCTACTAAATTTATGGGTTGGCATCACTATGTATGACATCCATAAACCAATCGGGGAGAAGAAATTTAAATTCTGTCGAATACTTTTATGGACAATTCATGATGCCTAAGGACTAACACATTTTTTTGGTATGTAGCATTCTATTTCTCTTTTATACTATATTTTTTTTAAAGATATCATGTTGCATGTTTAATTTTTAAATAATCTCATCATTTAATTGACATTAATCCATGTTTAGCAGGTCTTCAAACAAAGGGTAAATTTGCATGTCCAGTTTGTGTTCCTAAGATGAAGTATCATCATTCAAAAATTTTAGGAAAGCTGGTGTTTGATGAGTATAGGCAGCTCCTCCCTAATAACCATAGGTATCACACTACTGAAAAACATATTTTCAATGTGAAAGAAGAGACTGGTTTAAAACCACGAAGAATGACACCTCACCTATGGAGGTTGGAATATAATAGAAATCATCAAGGTGCACAATTTCTTTATGTATCATGTATCATGTAATGTTTTGAATGTTTATTTTAATCATTGAATTTATTTTACCGTATTTGATAATTATTTTTGTGATTTCTTTTATGATTCATGAAGGTTGCCATCATGAAGGTATTAATAATGGGCTTCCACGAGGAATGAAATGTTATCCCACTCAATTCATGAGGTTTCCCTACTATGAGGAGCTAAAAATAGCTCATTTGTTTGATACAATGCATATCAGGAAGAATGTGATAGAAATCTTATGGTGAATCATAGATGGTAGGAGGGATAAAGAAAAAATTGTCAAAATTTGTACTGACTGTTATCGGACAAATCCGTAAGTGCGGACACATACAGATCTCCCTAGTTTCACCCATAAACTAGAACAAAACAAGACAGAATATAAAACTTTCCCTAAGTTTTAATTATCAAGCATACTAACTAACACAAGATAAATGACATACCTTTTAAACATCATTTGTCCTCGCTAGTGTCATCCTCACTCCATTCCAAGTCTTATGGGATGTTGAACCTATAAAAAGATACAAGCCAACGAAGTGAAAGAAACAACGTATACTCAACCAAACCTATGTATGTGATCAAGGAGTCATACAATAAAATAAGACCAATTTTATGGGAAAGAAATATACCATTGTATTAAAGATATGAAAATGAGAATACAACCAATTCCTTGATGTTGTAAGGTCCCTTCCAACAGTTCCTTGCTTCCCACACACTTCTGCTCCACGGATTCTGAGATCAACAATCTATCTTGACAAATCAAATCTCAAATCCAACATACAAGCTCCAAAAACTCCAAGCTACAAAACTCAAGAACTTTCCAACTCCAAAATCTAACCAACTCAATCCAAGATAATTTCCCCAGCTCCAAATCCAACTTTCCCCATGATAACTCCTCTCCTTTTAAAGGCTGAAAAGGATAGGGTGAGGAGGTTAGGATGATCCCATGAGATCAAGGATGCGACTCAGATCCAAATCGATCAGAGGACACCTCACCTCAAAAGCTTCTCTTCTAGAAGAATCAAGAAGACGCTCTTTTTCCTTTGTACAAAAATCGTTGCACCCTTAACACTGAGAAAAATGTGATGAAGTCGCAAGACACTATGGTGCAACCTGCGACGATCCTAGATCCTCGCACCCTTAACACTAAGAAAGGTGTGATGATCCCTTTTTCTAAGGTTTTTGACAAAGGAAAAGTATAATTTCATCTCTCTGAAAAAAGTATCTTCATTCTTCTTCAAGGATTAAGGCCATTGATACTTCTAACAACAAAGTATAGGTTTACATCATTAACGGTCATAGGGGTGACAAAAATAATGTGTAAAAATGAGCCCCCCAAAGTATGAAGTTAGAACAGAGTGATAGCTGAAATACTTTGTCGAGTGTGTGTAGGGAACAAGGAACATGTCGGTTGGAAACCTGCCAACAAACAAGGAAATATAGTACAATAATATATCATCATTGAGGTAGGCATTCCCATACTCAAATGACTCAAAGCATAAATGTCGACATGCATAGATCCATGTCAAGTAAGATAGGTCATGGCCACCAAACATACATTGTGGATCCATGCCATTATGACTTAAATATGAACATAGCCACCAAAAATACACC
>WSFP011525441.1:0-12300 GCA_009831015.1 Picea engelmannii | reverse complement strand
AACACCAACATTGATGGAAACACTTAGTCATGATAACATTCATGCTTATACTCCTCATCAATGTTTCTATCTCTCCCCCTTTGACATCAATGGTAAAGGGTATCTCCCTTTGGGGCTGCTCCCCCTGACTAAACTCTCCTTGGGGCTGCTCCCCCTATCTAAATTCCTTTGATATTTTCTCTGTGTTTCTAAGCCTATGACTACTCTCTCTCCCTTCATATTAATAATATTCCACCCTTTGGAAAAGGGTATCACTCTGATGCAACACTGAAGTCATGTCTCTCATTCTTCCCTTGTGACAATTTCTCCCCCTGGAAACATGCCTCTGTACGATCTCTCCAAGAATATAACTCTTTATCTTGCATTTGATGAGTCTCTTCCCATGGAATCATACCTCTATTCTTACCTCTCTATCTGACAACTTATCTTAATGATATTTCTACCTATCTTTTTGTTTTTGTTTCTCTCTCTTGACTTCTCTGCAATATGTTGTGTAGAAAAAATATAAGTCTTCCTATACATGCTGCCTTTTGGAGTTATTGTCCATTGGTGCTTCCTTATGTAATCAACTGACATATATAAAAATAATTCAAGAATGAGAATTCAAATATTCCTGTGTAATTATCATCCATTATGACAATGTTCCTTTGTCTATGAACCACTCTTTAAACCAATCTATGAATCCATGCTCTCCCCCACTATCATATATCTTTCCAAACCTGCTAAGTGTTCTTATGAATCCATCTCTGTCCATATTGTCCAAGACTCTACTACACAACTATCCATAATTTTGACTCATATGTCACTGTACTATCATGAAATATTTACTACTACAATTGAATAATCTATCATATTGTACTTATGCTAACTGACTGCTCTGAATTTGTCTACTCAAATTTTGCAAGCTGCTCGAAGGATGGTTTTCTAGTTTGTCTCAGCTACCGCATAGACTCCCCTTGTCTATTATTCATCTTACCCAGGAGTCTCTAATCCATATAGCTCAGAACAATTCTTTCTCGGATGCGGATTCATCATCATCTTCATCGATAGATTCATCATCTCTTTGAGCTGTGACTTATTTCTTTTTGTCCGTGGATTCATCTTTCACTACAATACTTGAATGTACAATCTCTTGAACCTGTTACTTATTTTCTTTCATTTATTTTCCAAACCTTTCTGTATTTGACATATTTCTTTCTCTCTATAGATTTTTCTTCATCTCGTTTTATTGACAATATTGCAATCTATGAAACCCAGTTTTTCTTCACCCGTTCTTCTTGTTTTCTTATCCATACTTTATTATATCTGATATCAATGTTCTCTTTCATGGAATTACCAATCATTCTTCTACAATCATGATCTATGTGTCCATAGTTATGACATTTGTAACATTCAATGTTACATGGGGCCATATGGGCATTTCTTGCTTGAAAATTTCTTTTATAATACCTGCAATCTACAACCTTATGTCCAAAGTTAATACAATAAAAGCAATGACCATAAAATAAATTTACATACCTGGGAGTGAACGATCTTCTTTGTGGCGTAGTCCTTCTCAGTTTCTACCTTGACTGATCATGATCATGATTGAAGCTTCTTTGTGGCTTGAACATGGATGGTATTCTTGAAGATGTATCTTTATTAGTTTTCTTAGATTCTGGTTGACCATGATTCCTTCCTTTGAGTACTTATGCATGAATCTTTCTCTTTTCTTCATTCTTCTTCTCTAGCAACCTAGAGTGCTTCTCTTCATTATCCACTGTTGATGTGGATGTTTTTGTCTCTTCAATGTTCTTATTTAGCTTGGCGATTTTACTTCTCAATGTGAAAACTTCTTCTTCAAGATTCTCAACATCTTCTTCTTTCTTTAATATCTGAGACTTCATGACTTCTTTTGTTCTCTTTGCTTCTTTAAGATGAATTTTTAATGTGATTATTTCTTCTTCAAGTAATTTCTCTTCTTGACCAGACTCTGACTCAAGCTAGTTTAGATCGTTAGTTATTTCCTTAATATGACATGTCAATATATTCTCTCTCATTTCTACTTCTTCCTTCTATGCTACTATGTTGGATTCCAAATATTATTTTTGATCTTTAATATTTTCTTCGATCTTTCTGTATTCTTATAGCTGAGTTCTTAAGTTCTTGATGACCTGTTGGGATTCTTCAAAAATGTGAAAATTTTCCTTTTACTTCATCGATTCTTTCTTGAGTGACTTGTTTTCTTATCTTTCTTTTCTTAGTTCATCTAAAGAATTGATCAATTCTTCTTCATAATTGTCTTCTTTTTCAATTATTTTTTTCTGTCTCATTTCCTTTATGGCATTCCATTTCAAGATGTCTGCGTTTTTCACAATTAAATTAAAACAACATGCTTCTTTTGATCATGCACTCTTCATATTCTAAATCTGTTTGACATGGTGAAAATCTTTCTTCTTGATCTGTACCTGCATCTTCTTTGGAATTTTCTAAATCTGTGATGGGTGAAGAATATATAGCATGTAACTTACCCCAAAGTTCTTTAGCTGATTAACATTTACCAATATTTTCTCTTATCGGATTAGGTAATCCTCCCCAGATGAAATCCATTGCTATTTTGTTATTATTCTTCAATTCCTTCTTGGCTGCAGTCTTTTCCCTTTTTGAACTATCATATCCTATAACAACTGATGGCCAAATATAATACCCATTTTCCTGTAAAAATACTTTCATCCTTCTACTCTATATATCATACTTTAAACCATTATGACCATTAAAGAGTGGTCCTCCATTCTTAGAATAATCCATGATCTCCTTCCAGTTGTTAAACTTTTTCCTGAAGGAACCCGCTATGATACCAATTGTTAGATTACTGAGGGGTGGTGGTGAATCAATAATGAACAATTATACCAATTATTAATCCTTTAAACCACAAAGTATATTATTTTATTTATTCAACCATGTTCATCTGTTCATCATCAATATATTATTCTATCATAAGCATTAACATTCATCAGTGCATAATAAACAATAATAAACACTTCCACACAATGCAAAGTACACCAATATTTACGTGGAAACCCAATGCGGGAGAAAACTACAGAATGATTTTCTTATATGTCAAGAATTACATTCAAGGAAGCACCAACTTTCAATTCTCTAGCTACAACTGGAAGGAGGCTCCAACCCCCTAGTTTCTCAGGCTACAGCCTGAGGGAAGCTCCAACTCCCCAATTCTTTGGATACAACCGGAAGGTGGCTACAACCACCTATCCTTGCCCCGTCCAATCAACCTGCAATAGACAACCTGCACCAAACAACCTGTAATCAACATGTACCATAAACAAGTGCATCAACCATGCACCAACCTGTACCTCAACCTGTACCATAAACAAGTGCATCAACCATGCACCAAACCTGTACAAATAACCTATCACAACAACCTGTCCAAACAACTTATCAAAACAATATGTCTCATCAATCTTATCAACCAAATCAGATCTACTCACCAAGATCAATCACTAAGACAAATCTCAACAATGTGCATCAAAACAACTCATAATCATCACCAAGATCAATATGTGATTCTAATAATTTAGCAAGACATGTATGTTACATCATCCATAAACCATGTGTCAAAAATACTACTAAACAGTGCCTCCAACCATGTACCAAGTATGTACAATTCAAGCATCAACTATGACTCATCAAGATGTACCAACAACATCAACTATACACCTCATGTATGTGCCAACTCATCAACTACTTGTCTCAACCATGTACCCAACATGTACCTCAACCATATACAAAATAAATATAAATATATAACCATCAAAATTTCTCTAGCAATACATCACACTATCCACAACCAAATACCATAAACTATTACATCAAACCATGTGCCACAAACTCATTGTTATACAACCTCTATCTGTAACATACCTCAACCAAAACCCCTCATCAATTTCATCATACAAATATGATTTGTAACTCCGTAACATACCTACTGTATATGATCACATACCTGCAAACCTTCCTTAACTTTAACAACAAAAGAATAACATTTTCATCAAACTTTACTTTAGTCTCACATGGCTAATTTTGGATTAGTCAACAACCCTAACTTGCAATAATCATAACTATGTACCTGTAATGAATAAATATATGAAAATAGTACACAATGTTCTTTAGTGTCTTTTGTTCAATTCCTCTAGTTTTTCTTACTTGGAACTTCTCAGAAAAGGAGTTATAGCAAAAATGACATACCTTGTTGAATTCTGGCTTATTCTAGAGAGAGAAATTGTAGAGCATTCCTCGCAAGGAATATTTGTTGTATGGATCTGAAAATGGTAGAAATAATACTACATACTGTACTCTTACCAACACATTTGGTCTTACTAAATTTGGATCTATTATGAAGACATTACGACGTTTTTACCCGAAACACCTTTTTTAGACTAGTTTCAAGACTAGCCACAAACCCTATTTTCCACGGAGTGTAACTCCCAAAATACAATGACCCACAAGCTGAAATTTTTATCACAATTACTTGGATATGTTTTCTCAACGACCTCCAGATTATTTTGTTTGAATCATCGCAGAAAAAACTTTATTGCGAAAATGGTGAGATGACCTGTAAATAACATACCTTAGAAAGCATCATCAAAAGACTTTATCCTCCCTTCAATTTCGGCCTTGTTTACCTCACCTTCCCTCTGAAATATGCCTTAGATATCCTTTGGTTACCTCAGTCACTTGTGTATATTCAATATGTTGAAATGTATACAAATGGGAGACCCTTGCTCTCTTATTTATACTCTCCAAGTAGCTTCCTCTAGAAGTATCCACTTAACCACTTTGTCCACTTAACCATTTTGTCCACTTAGCCACTTTGTCCACTGGAACATTTTGTCCACTTAGCCACTTTTTCCATTTAACCAACTTTGTCCACTTAGCCACTTTGTCCACTTAAACACTTTAACTACTTTATTATTTAAATAATTTCTCTTTACTCAAAAATTCTTGTTGCAACTAAATTTTATATAATTATTCAATTCATAACTTATTTTCCCTTAACTAAATTCTTGTTGCAACCACTTTATTATTTAATTTATTTCTTGGTTAACCACTTTGACTATTCAATCTTCTCATCAAAACTACTTTACCATAATTACCAAACTCACAACTTCTTGTTGCAACTAATTTATTTTTAATTATTTTATTAATGCAAAAAATATACCCAAGATTAACTCCTAGTTTCACCCACTTTGACTAGTCAACTTTTTTCTAGGAGTTTCTAGACTAATTTGACTTCTTTGACCTTCTAGGGGCTTCTAGATAACTCATGAGGGTTCTCCAACATTACAAGGCCATAACTCTCTAACTGTGAGGAGTTATGTGATGTTCCACATATCACCAGAAATGGAATGACATGTACTATCCATATAGAATAGTCTTACCTGTAAATTCATTGATATTTGTGCCCTTATACCTCAAAGAGACTTGGGTCCCTTACCCATGCCTTCGTGCTACCAAAATTCAATACCATGTTTCTCCAAGGGTTGACATCAATCACTAAGGGTTGACATCAATATATGATATCACTCTCCAATGGTTGACATCAATGACAACCAACAATCCATACCAACTATCCATCAACCTAAGCCAACTATCTGAGAACACGAATGCCAAAACCCTAAACATCCAAAAATCTAACCCTATGATATGAAAAACCAAAATTCATGTGGGTTCCATTTGGGTAAGTTAGTACATTAACTTCTCATGGTCATAACATTTTAATATGATCTCTGTTTTAGGCGCGTGATAGCCCATGTGAAAGGTATTTTCGAGAAATGTGCATTACGTCGTCAAAATATGACTTAGTCTACAGTTTTACTATGGCGAGAAAAAAAATTGTTTAGGGGAGAAATACGGATATGGAAGTACAACAAGATGTGCTGACATGAAAACGTACAAAATAATCCTATTGGACTAGGTGGGAGGCCACCAGTATCCACCTGGAAGATGTGTAGGGATTCAGACAACCCCAGAAGTGTAGAACCCATAATTACAAAGAAGTACATAAGAACGTGTTATACTAAAAGATAACAAGAGGAGCCAGTTGTAATAGGTGGGTGGCCACCAATATCCAGCTGGATCAATCCTCCCCCCTTAGGAAGCAATGGTGTCCATTGCATTGAGTGCCCAAAGAAGAGGGGAAAGCATTTCTTGAATCTGAAAATTGGTGAGCTGCGTGCCTTGTTGGAGACATTATTCTTCTTGGCTTGTGGAATACGGTCACAAACCTGTGGCTAGAATGGTTGAATATATTCCACCAACATGTTGTCTCTGGGTTGGATGGGGCATTGTGTAGGCACCATTTTAGGTGAAGAAACAATATCTTCTTTCTCTTCAACAATCTATTTTTGTTGGATAGAAGGTGTTGAGGCTACAGTTCTTGTAGTGGTCTTATGTACATCCTTTGAACATAATGTGAAGAGGATGAATTTTGCAGTATGAGAGATTACCTTGTGGTGTTGTTTTGGTGGAGTAGTAGTTGGAACTACCTCTAGTATCTTGTAGAGTTGACCTCCCAGAGTAATAATGAAACTACGAGGTCTAGACTCATAGACATCATGAAGTTTCCACATATATGGTTGGCCCAAAAAAACATCACAGACATCAAGAGGGGAAATATCACACACTACCTCATCCTTGAAGGGATGGATTTCATAAGATAAGTGACACTGCTGGCTGAAGCGAAGATATCGTCCCTTGTGAAGCCACCCGATATCATATGGTTGGAGGTGTGGTGTTGTCGACAACCCCAACTTTTTGATGACCTTATCTTATATGAGGTTATTCTAGTTGTCATTATCAAAAATGAAATGAAATGGGGTCCCCTTCACCCACATATGTGAATGGAAGAGGTGCTACCCATCTTTAGGATCTACTGGTTCTTCTAGTTGAATTGGTGTGGTCGCGACAGTAGCAGTGGGGTCTGCATCAATGATCTGTCTGTTTTCAATATTTTGTGGATCATATTCTAAATCTGGGTTCGGCTCCGTGTCTTTGACCTCGGCCACCAATGAATGTTTCGAGCAACATTCATTAGTGTTGCGCTAGGGGATTTTGTGGAAGTCACACCATTCCTAGTGTCATTCTTCATATTTACTTTACCCTTTTTGTCCTGTGTCTTGGACGAGTTTTCTAGAGGTTGCTGTTTAGGGCCATCTTTACCATGCTTTGGTTGTTGCATATTTTCATACCCGAATTCCCATTTGTTCTGGTGCCTAAATTTCTGCTCAATTTTGACAACATATCGATATGCAACTCCCAATGATAAGATGTTTAGGAAATCCATTTTGGTTTGGATGTACCTATGCAGAGCCCCATGATATTTCAGAACTAGATGTTGCTTGGAGTCTTTGATACCCAACTTGGTGTGCAAGGTATTGAAAGTATTTGTGAACTTCGACACTATTTGGATCTTCTCTTTCCACAGTGTGGTCCATCTCATGTACTGGTCTTCATAGTTATCAACATGATAATATTGTTCTTTGACCACATCCACGAGAAATTCCCAAGTGGGATCGACCCCATATATTCAAGATTCCTCTGTGGAAATTTTCTCCCAGTAAGTTTCCCACCAATGTTTGACCTGGGGAAGAGCCTTGAAGAGTGCGAAGGTGATCGTTTCCCTGTTGGAAATTTTTTGACATAAAAATAACCTTCTAAAAGATTTAACCATTTTTCTAGGGCATCCACATCTATTTGACCTTCAAATATGGGAATATAAAAATTAACTTGTACCTTGAAGGGAGAGGTTCCTCCAAAATGGTATCTTTATGAAGATGTGCCTATTTCTATTGGCATGCATTGAAGAATGTGTGAAAAATTATCTGCCATTTCATCCCTCTGTCGCGTGAGAGATTTCTCAAGAAACATGTTAAGAGAATCTTTTACTCTATCGTCTTTATTTTCTTTCGCCATCAAGGGTTTCTTAGGAGTGTGATAGTGATTATCCTCCAGAGAGACAAACTCGAGACCCAACTGGCTATACTCAAACCTTGTTGGGGACATGCGCTGAAAAAAAATATCAAGAGAAGCCTGCTCTGATACCACTTATCCAGATTTATTTTCAGAACGAAATGAAAGAAAAGAACTTACAACGAAATACTCATGAAAATTTCAAGAAATAAAGAAATACAACAATACTTGATTTCTATTAATGAAAGAATTGTAAAGAGACTGTAAAAATATAGAGTGCAAGACTCGCTAGAATGGTGGCAGCTTTATCTCTGAGAAGAGATCTGACAACTATGGTCATTCACAAGAAGATGATTACAATAAGGCTCTGAAGGAATTTTTATGATAAATAGGAATGCGAAAACCCTAGACAACCAAAAACCTAACCCTAGGAGATGAAACGCCAAAAGTCATGTGGGCCCCATTTGGGTAATTTAGTACATTAACTTCTCGGGGTTGTAACTTTTTCATATGATCTCTGTTTTAGGCACATGATAGCCCATTGGCAAGGCATTTTAGAGAAATTCACATTACACCATCAAACTCTGACTCCGTCTACAGTTTGACTATGGTGAGCCAAAAAAAGCACTGTTTAGGGGCCCAAAACATCCCTGGAAGTACAACAAGATGTGTTGACATGAAAATATACAAAATAAGCCAGTTGGATTAGGTGGGAGGCCACTAGTATCCACCTATAATATGTGTAGGGCTTTAGACAACCCCAAAAGTATAGAACCCACAATTACAAAGAAGTACAAAAGAATGTGTTGTACTAAAAATTGACAAGAGGAGCCAATTGGAATAGGTGGGTGGCCACCAATATCCACCTGGATCATAAACAAGTCCCTTGTATTGAGTTTTATCCAGGGAAAACCATTATTTTATAGTTCAAGGGTAGGTTAAATACCTTAAGAATAATTTTATTATTCTAGTCTTTCAGCTTTCCCTTAGAAAATTGTCGATCATCCTCTAGGTTCTTGCTAGTCCTTTCCTAGACCTCAGGATGTGATGACATCCAAGGTAGCCAACCTTCAAACTCTTTAAGTCAACATTTGAGTTTTTACAATCCCCTTCTGATATGGATTGAGCACTTTCCTAGAAGTATGACTTGGCATAATTTTTCCCCTCCCTCCCACCTCCATGAGCTAGACTTTACGATTTCCGATGATATTTTACATACTCTAACTCATGTTGTTTTTGTGCTTAACTTATCATTGTTTCAGTTTATGATGAAGCACAGAGGCATATATTATGAGGTATTGCTAGGATGGTTTCACTGGTTATTTGACTACACCTAGCATTCAACCAATAGGTAAGTAGAGGTAGGTAGGAATTTTCATCCATTGTATATACCATATGCATATCATGCTAGTATATTTATAATTTCATTTTTGTATTCCTTCATTATGCATATAAGCATGCTTATGATTATATTATTATATCATATATGAGCGAGGCGTCATATCACCACCCTAAGGATTACTAATGCATTTTTTTGAGATCTAGAAGGCACAAGTCATACCAAAGATGTTGAGGTTCTCATGCGCTCTACGATGAGCACATGTCCTTGAGTTGGAGCGAGATGTTATCCCCTACCCTAGGTATAACTAAGAAGATCATGTCTCAAGGACCAAAGGTCCTATACATGGAGGGTCGAGAGTTATATGAATTGAGCATGGCCCCATAGGGCCCCTCTTTTCGTCAGTGCGTCCCATCTATCAACACCAACAACATCCATCCCACAAGCCTGGTCCTGAAGTAGAAGTAAGTCTTGCTCCATGAGTTAATGAGTCTAGGTATCATGGTATGTGTCACTCTGATTATTGAAGAACTTGAATATGTTGCATCCAACTCTCCTTCATTTCATAACGTTTTCTTGGAAATTGTTCTCTTTATCTCATTCATACCTGAAAGGGTGACATGATTCCCTAGTAATTTGATCTCCCTTTAGGATGTGTTTCCACTAGGTGGGTCTATGAAAGGTCATCATCCATTCCCTTCATACTTACCACTTTCCATATTTATTCCTCTCATTTCCCCCTACCTTTGTTCGGGCATTGGGATTTGCCACACTTGGAAGGGTTGTACCTTGCCTTGTGGGAAGAAGGGGCTAAAGGACCAGAGGGTAAAAGTAGTTGGAAAGAGCTAAAATCCAAAATGAAACCTTTGAGATGCTTCACCCAGGGATTCCCGAGAAAGAAATTAAAATTTTTCTTAGTAAGAAAAGGGGACCCATAAGATAAATAAACATTCAAGGTATTAATTGGTGGATGGGAGGTCTCATCATGAGCTAGCCTATTATGACCATGGGCATGTAGTGGTATGACACTACCATCTATCTAGTCACCAAACCGGGGTAGTGTCTCTTGGTGGCATAGCCAAGAGAAAGGGGGTATCATCACGATCCAACCTTCTCATCTCCATGAAATGCTTGTGGATAACTGTGTCACCTCTGGTCACCAAGCCAGGACAATGTCCATCAACTCTTCCCTTGAAGCATAAAATAAAAAGATCAAAGCAATACAGATAAGAATAAAAGGCATTGAATGGGCTAGGAAAAAATGTGGCATCTATGACAAGGAGAAACTCTCCCTCTACCAAGGCACCCACAAGTAAGATCTATATTTTCTTGTTATCACTACACCCCATGCCCAAACACTTACCCCACGCCACCTCACATACACTTACATGACCTAGATTGGTTCTCAACAGGTAACACCCAAAACTTAAGGGGGATTAGCCCAATAGGACACCCTGAGACCTTCTCCAAAACCTACTTGTTAAATTGCATAATGTCTTTGAGAACTTATCTGGGTAAAGGGGAGTTTGATGCACATATTTTGGTAATTTAATTATTGGATGTGATTTACATGTCATGATCCCTATGACTTATGAACCCCTGGAGGGCGTACTTGTTGTTGTTTCATGACTTTTCCTGATGGACAGATACACATGGGGGAATGATTAGCTCATACCTCCATGGGGATGAAAGCCCAGAAATCGATGTTGTAATCCTAGCCAAGGGAAAGGAGACATCAGAGTCTTACACTAGGAAGAAAGAAGGATGTTTCCCTTGGAGACACTTTGGAAGACCTAGAACTAGGGTGATCTTTCTCTTCCACCTGGACGTTGACCTTTGAGAGCCCATGACATCATCATTATGACCCTTGACACCATCGAGAGCCAGGGTTTTCATATTGAGGGTAGTTGTGAGTTGGTTGGCATGTGTGGGCATCATCCAGGGCCTTTGGAGGCCAAATGTTTTGCATCAAGAGCCCAACGTTCCACCCTAAGGGCCCAACATCACCCTAGAAGGGAATGACATCACTGTTGGAGATGATTTCGGGGGTTAATTACTGTTATTTATGTAAAAACTAGATTTTTGATGTAATTTGGCCAGGTCGGCCTTTTAATGACCTAAAATTAATTAAAGCTCATTAGTATTGTATAAATAGAGAGAAATTACTCTCATTTTTTATCATCACTCATCACACACTTAGTGTGGAATGAAATTTGTGCCCTCTTTAAGGGATATTGGCTGAAATAACTAGTGCACAACTCCTTGGAGAGGCATATTTTGGTGTATCTTAGAATTTTTTCATGGTGGAAGATCTTCAACTAGGGTTTGGCTTGATTATTCTTGGTGAAGTAAGTAGAAAATATGCAAGTTGTTTATGTTAATGAATGCTTGTGGTAAATTTTACTTGTTTCATGTTAAAGATTATGAAATTGCTTGCTTAAACCTTAGAAGAGAAACACAAGTTACTTATTTCTTTCTATAGTTTTCTACTTGTCTAAATTTCTCAAGTGAACCTTGTTTAAGAAGTAGCTACTAGAGCCCTAAAGTGCTAGCTCTCTAGTAGTTTCACTCTAGTTTCCTATTGCATACATTATTTCAATAGTCTAAGGAAGGAAAATTCACTAGGGCCTAAGATTCCTTACTCTCTAGCAAATTTGTCTCTAGGATTTGGATGCTTGAGGCCTTGGGTTGCCAACACCTCCTCCATCCATCCCTTCTCCTTTGACAATGTATTATCATTACTACTTTGCTGCAAGTTTTTCCACTACTATTGTTGACTCCATAAGCTCTCAAGTGAACCTTGTTTAAGAAGTAGCTACTAGAGCCCTAAAGTGCTAGCTCTCTAGTAGTTTCACTCTAGTTGCCTATTACATACATTATTTCAATAGTCTAAGGAAGGAAAATTCGCTAGGGCCTAAGATTCCTTACTCTCTAGCAAATTTGTCTCTAGGATTTGGATGCTTGAGGCCTTGGGTTGCCAACACCTCCTCCAT
>WSFP011525424.1:0-12301 GCA_009831015.1 Picea engelmannii | reverse complement strand
TGGCTCATTTTAGGTGGCATAGTTTTCCTTGAATAATGGTGATGAGTCAAATTGACAACTAAATTATGATAGGTTTTGCCACCTTCAATCAAAGTATATATATATATATAATTTCATTATAGCTTATATTATGTTAGTTGGTTTAAAAGATATTAAAAAATGTAATTATGTTATATTTATTTATGTGGTAAAGATATTGACTTAATGTCGATTAAATTTAATTTGGGTAGTTAGCAAGGAGAAATGTTATCTTCCCACTTTGATTCAAATCTTTGGTGTAACATGTTCTATTCTTCCAATGAATCAATTGTTGCAATATAAATAATTTAAATTTACATATAATAAAAAAACATGTTTTATTTCCATTTCTATTGTTCATACATGTTTTATTTTCATTTCTATGGTCCATACATGTTTGATTTCACATTTTTAGGTTATCTTATTGTAGTTATAGAAGTATTTTTTTTATTATGAATATATTATAAATTTGGTAAGGGGACCAAGTGAAAAAAAAAAGGCATTTCTTTAGTTTCTTGGAAAAAACTTGTAGTCCCAAAGGCTAAGGGGATTAGGATTAAATAATATATTCTTATTTTCGAAGGCCCTGGCTATAAAGAATGTTTGGTAATTGATTCAAGGTGAAGGGTTGTGAGCTCAAGTGATTAGAGACAAATATAAAGACAGATATATTGCTTCTAGCTATGTGGAAGAATGGTTAGGAATCTTATAAAGTGATTACATAATGCCTCTATCATTTGGAAAGTGGTTCTATCAACATTTCCTTTAGTTTGAAATTGGATAAATATGGCATGTGGGAAAGGGAAACAAGGTTCAAATTGGATTAGACCCCTGGATTGGAAATGGGGATTTGCACAAGCTACCTCTTTAGTTGACTCAACATATGAGAGATGGGGGGTTTTATACCTTAAGATAGATAGTTATTTGGAATAAGACTACCCTTTGGCAGCAAGGCGGACTTACCTGTGAGGAGGTTAGATTAAGGGAGGAGGAGGTAGACACTTGGCAGAGGTACATTGGCCCAGTCTTAGTGTTTGTTTTATCAGGTTAAAGGATGAAAAGGATCAGATTGTATAGTCTCTGCATCCAACAGGGGACTATATCCTAAGAATTGGATATAAAGTATTGGTAGCAGAGGGTAGACAGGGTTTACATGTTTGATTATGGAAATTAGTATGAAAGTTTCAATGCCCATCAAAAGCCAAAATATTCATGTGAATGTTACTAAACAATAAAGCTCTTACATGGGATATATTGCAAAGGAGGAATTTTTTAGGCCTAAGTTGGTGTTGTTTATGCAAGCAAGATGAGGAAACAAATTCACATCTTATCATGTCTTGTTCTTTTGCAAATAAGGGATGGAGAGAAGTTGAAGCGATGATAAGAATGAAAAATGTATGGCTTGGAAACTCCATTGATGAGGCTCTTAGAAAATGGTTTATGAACATTGAAACAATAAATTATAGAGCTCTTCCTTTAAATATAGCATGGGGAATTTGGCAAGCTAGAAATGAAAAATTGTTTGATGATAAGGATACCTTACCCTTAAAATGTGTAGTGCAAGCTCTAAAAATATATTGTTCGTCTTTCCTCAAAATATTAGATAGTTTGTTGCAAAAGAATTTAATAGAGAACTTCTTTCGGCTTACTTTGATGGAGCATCACAAGGGAATGCCCCTAGGGGAGGGGCAGGGGGGATTCTTCATCTCTCAATCTCTCATAGTACTTATTTCAAAGTTGGAGTGGGTCATGGATCAAACAATTTCTCCAAACTTATGGCACTCAAGTTGGTTTTAACTCTTGCTTAGGAACATGGAGTATCACATATTCAAATTTTCATAGATTTGCTTCTTGTTATAAAGTGGATGAGGTAGGAGTTTGCTTTGAGAAATTCCACACTCCAACCATTGTTCATTGATGTTTGGAACCTATAGTCAGCATTTTCACATATTTCTTTTGCTTATATTTATAGGGATAGGAACGTGACTACATATGGCTTATATAAAGAAGGGCTTGAGTTGGATTGTGGTGTATGTATAGTTTTAGAGGAACAAAATAGCCATCACACATAATGCATTCATGATCCTTTGCTTTAATATAAATTTTCATTTACGTCAGTTCTAAGTTTTTTTTTGTATTTAAAGTTTTAGATGGTTAGAGTATACTAGGCTTGTTAGCTGAAAAGTTTTGATGATGATCAATATGTAAGTATATGATGAAATATGTTTTTGGGAGAAAAGTATTATACTACTTGTGTTATGAGACTAGGTAAAGTCAACCACTATTAAGCCTGAGAGGCTAGGTCTAAATGCTTATAACATTTGTCAACTGTAATTTTGTTTATATAAATAATATTACAAGACTTTTTTGCTTTGGAAAATAATATTACAAGTTGGTTTAATTAATAACAATTATTATGAACACATGGATGGGGTGATGACGAGTGGGGCCTTCTATGCGCACGCGTCAAACCTGGCTAGCACTTCACCATGCAGTAATGGAAAATCCAAGCCAATGCCAGGATGGTCACATCCGAGGCCTATGAGTGATGGAGGTCTACATAGAGCTGGGGACATCACCCTCCACTTCAATTGTTGAAATCATGGTGTTGACATGAGAAAAAATCCTTTCAACAAATAGGGGTACTCCTTGGTGAACAATCCCAATTAGACTATGCATTGTTTGGATTAGGAGACCCATCTGGATTCTGGACCGGCTACCATTACTGGGTTGGGGGGATGAATGAATGGTTTTGAATGATAAGGGGATAAAAATGAAAATTAACTACTTGCAGAAATAAAAATCCACTCTACCCTATCCTAGATAGGAGCAACAAGAGTAAATAATAAGCAGTTGGAAATGTCAATAATCCCTACAATAACTTCTTATAGGTAGTTGTTAAGAAGTAACAGAGTTAGATAACACATGCATATGATAACACAGTAAGATTAGTCTAAGCTACGAAATCACATACATAAACTGCTCATCATCTCAAGATAATTAATAAGAGAGAAAATACCAAACTGCAAGAAATCTTTGTTCACGTCAGAAAAGTGTATAAGCAAAACATAAGTACTTACAACATTCACGAACAACATAACGGATTACTTGAAGAAGTTCAAAGTAAACTAACTATCAACAAAAGTGTTTCTCTCTAACAAAATTGGCCATGAGGGCTTCTCAATATTACTTTAGAAAATTGTTCCCAAAATTTACAATCGTTGAAGAGCCCTTTCAAAATGGGTCTCTTCCTTTACTTATAGTATTTTTAGTAATTGCCTACAGGGTTTTCTTGAATTCTGCAAGAAGTTGTACTTACATGACTCTTCAGATTCCCCTCTCAATTATTTTAGACATGTATTATAATAAGAAAAAATTAAGAGTAGTTGGTAAAAGACAAAATAGGAGGCAGTTGTGGACATATTTGAATTGGTTGTTATGTCCCCCTTCATTTGTATTTGTCTCTCAAGTAAGATTCCCAAGATTCATGTTGTCCTATAATGGTGATAACTCTATGGAATAGAAGCGTCTCTAGGGCAGCTTCGTGAGCTACTGAATTTTTCGAGAGGGTTTTCATTTCTCTCATCAAGTTGACCATCAAAGCTTGAATCATGTTTTGCGTCTTGGATGGTTTCATGAGATGCTCATCTATCAGATCCATTGTTACCCTAGTTGCATCCCTAGCATTCATTTGTCTTTGCTTTATGTTCATCTTGACCTCTTCAAAACTCTGCTCATTGAATTTCGTCTTCCCAAGTTCTTCGATCAGAGGCAGGTGTCCTTTGTGTGTTAGAATGTGTGTTGCCTTGTGAATTTGTGCACATATTGCTAGTGAATTATTTATATCCTTTTCGGCATTCTCCCCAGCTTGCTAGAACTTATCGAGAGCAACGTAGTCAACTTTACTCTCCCATTTTGATATGCAGAGCAACCTAGCTGGAGCATCTGGATTTTCAGCAATCCAGCGTTGCATTTCATTCACACCTGCTCTAATGGCGACGAATTCTAAATTTTTGGATTGTACTATGCTATGTTAGGCCATAATTTGAGCCAGCAACTATTGGAAGACTTGGATATTTGCATACATGTCAGTCGCCACATCATGAAGCTCTGTCCTTACTCTCTCGGTGCATATTATGAATTCTTTAAGGCTCTCCTTATCTCTTTTGTTGCGCCTGATTTCTTCTTCCAACTCCTAGATCCTATTATATTTTTCTTGGTTCTCACGGATCAAGTCCTTGAGGTTTTGCTCCGATGCCATGGTGAAGGCAATACCATCTGATGCAATTGAGAGTGGGTCCTTCTTGACATTCATTGTAACAGTGGTTTTGGTAACCACTGATAAGGGAGGTTTCCCAGTAACTAGGAATTTCTTGGTATGTTGTTGCACTATTCTACCAGAGGCCTTGTCAAACCAGAAGGTGTTTAGATTAGCCACCATGTGAGCCTTGGAGGGAATGAACAGTGACAATCCAAGTTCAACCAGCGGAAAGTGTCCACCGATGAGTGGGGATTTAGTCGATGTCCCCAGGAAGTCCATGTTCATGGGGGAAGCATCATTATTTATTACTTCTTCATCTTGCTTCCTTTGTTCCTCCTCCGTCGCCTTTGTTGTTGCTTCTTTGGCTGCCCTCTTTTCTGCAACTGCTTTTGCCTTTGCTTCAGTGTCTTTTGTTGCTTTCGCCTCAACCACTACCTTGGTTGCAACTTCTTCTTCTTTTCGCTTCTGCTCAACTACATCTTCCTTTTTATTTTGAACCTTTTTCTTTTGTTGTTTTGTTGCTAACTTGGATGCTACTGCATCTTGAGCTTCCTTTTGTTTTCTTCACTCATCCTCCTCTTCTTTTCTTCTCTTTTTTTCTTTTGCTTTAATGGCTTCAACTCCTTTACTTTATCTTTCTTCCTCTGTTGTTGTTGTTGTTGCTTTTGTAGTTGTGTTTTTCATCATGGTTGTTGCTTCTTCCTTAGCCTTTTCTGGGCTTCTCAGACTCTTTTTTCATCTAAAACGCTACCCAGTAGGTTTCCCCTTCACTTGAATATGACATCGCGGTATGTCCTTGCCAATAATGGATTTCTTCTTCTTCCCAAACATCATTTTTGTATTCCCACCTGTATATGTGGTTGATGCAGTGATCTTTGACTATGTTTAGAGGATCATGCCTCCAGAATATTTCTTGTTCGAAGTGGAAACATGTCAATATGTCCACTTCGTCCTGGGCCTCCTTGACGTCTTCGAAGGAGTATGACCTGACCCATAGTGATAGCATAGGCCATATATCCTTCTTACCTATGTAGAGAGTTGTGCCAACTCCATGTACCACAGTCTGGTAAGCAATTTCTTGTAACACAGCATATCCAGAATGAATTTTGGGAGCAAATGAGGAGCTTTGGTGGCTTTATATATCCTCAAGTAAGTTATGTACTCTAGGAGGTATCGGTCTCCTATTATCTTGACTATCACATGTACTTTATTTGTCATGCAAGGTGTAGGCGAGTCGAATGTAAGTTGATACATATGTGCCAGGAAGTGGTCACGAATTTTGTGGTATTTCATTCGATACTTGTGCTCCCACAACACCTTGCAGTAAATTTGAATCGGAGGATCACAGGCTGCCAGGCCCATCCCATTTTAGGATATGTGTGATGGATGCAAACCATGTTCAGGAGATACGAGGACATGTGGAAACTTGGGAATTTCCCATGCACTATTTCCTTGGTTGTTCTAAGAGATTTTTCCAGGGATGATAATAGAATGTCGGCCCAGTAGCAGGTCGACCCGACATTTGAAATATAGTAAATAAGAGGCACCCAGGTTATCAAGAATCTTGAAGCATCGAGCTCCCCATATAATATGCACAACATTGCCATCGCATATTGTTATGGCATTTTCAACAAGTTGGTGGGATATTCACTTGAGGGCCTCAATTTGAATGTTTTTTGTTTTGTTTTTTTTCATACCTTTAAAAGATCCTTCAACTTAACCATTAACTTCAGTATAAGCTTCTCATCTAGTGATCTATCCTCGTTCTCCAGGTGATAACAAGAAGCGATTGTTGAAGCTTCGAAGGATTTTATCGGGTGCTCTATGGAATTGAGAATATATTTGGTCTCCAAGTCCTCTCTGGAATTGAGAATATATTTGGTCTCCAAGTCCACATGCTTTACTATCCACAAAATGGCCTCTACGCAGGGAAAAATTGTTGTGTGTGCTGCCACCTTGTACAACTTGATTTTTTTGACATTTTTAAATGTCTTGAGATCAAAGCCATCTTCTACCTCTTAGGGGAAGGTTTGGTATCGACGTTAACCTTGTGATTGGTGCCGAAATGGAGAAGAGTGTATCGGCGTAAAATTTGTAATCATCACCAACATGGAAAGGACTATATGAGTGTTAATCTTATGATTGACGTTGAAAAAGGGAAACTTGTTTAAATTTGAGGCTAATTATGGTCCGACCCTTTTCCACATTTAGTGGGTTGTTTTAGAAAAGGGAAAGGAACACCACTAATCTTTGGCACCCTTAAACAAAAAAAGATTATGGTGGAGGTTTTGGTTAGGGAGCAATGTAGAGGAAGAGTCTTGTGAAGGCAGAGGGATAGGTTGTGAAGGTGCGCGTGTTGGTTAGGGTTAGGGCACATAGCCTTTGAAGAGAACCCCAAACCACTAGGAACCCGATAAGGGCATGTCTACAAGGAAGAGAGGTTAGGGCATGAAGGATTCTGATGATAGGGTCGAAAGGTTGGGAGGCAGGGAAAATGTGAAGTATGACATATTTAGGGCCGACCCGTCCTCCCCCAGTGCTCATGGAGACAATGCAAGTCACCTACCTGTAGGAGTGCGGCTAACATGTGGGAGAGAGGGAAGGTGATTTGTTGAAGGCTTTGCTCAAGTCTACTTATGCTCTTGGTGCTCTTAGTGGATAATAGCGAAAAACCAAGCTTGACAGGGCTTTATAACATTTTTCGTGCCCTTGGCACGAGAAACAATGCAAATATTTTAGTATCGGTGAAAATATTTCAGTATCGGTGACATAAAGAGGTTTGGTGTTGGTGCTATGTTTCGTGTATCGACGTGGAAAGGTTGATGAATGTCAATGTATCAACGAACATCAAATAATTGGTGTCAATAAGTGCAAGGTTCGAAAGGTTGTTAAGTGTTGGCCCTTCATGTATCGTCATCATTGTTGATACATGAAAGAATGTTTTTTGAAAATTATTGTGTTGTCATTCTCGTGTATTGGTGGTGATGAAAGGATGGATGTCGACGTGTCGACAGAAAAAGGTTAAAAAATTTTATTGACACCAACACGTAGAGAAGAATTCATCAAAAACTCCAAGTGTTGCTCCCATTCTCATGTACCGACGATAGAAAGGTAAACATTTCTAGTGTATTGACGTCGATACACAAAAGGATCGATTTGAAATTTTTTCTAAGTATTGGTCCAGTCCTGGCAAGAAAACTTTTAACTCACTGACACTGGTTGTATCAACGAGGGAAACTTTTTCTTCTTAGATATAGCCTAAGTCAGTGAGTTTGGAAGGTTAGAAAATTTAAGTGAAAAGTTTGGGAGAAGCTCAATCAAAGGCCATAAGGACAACTTAGATTCCACCACAAGATAAAATGGTCTAGAGACAGTAAAAGGAGGGTCTTTATTTCTTGGGAAAAAATTGACTCTATGAGAAACAAGAAAAAGGGAAGTTGTTGGTGCTGACACAACAATTGGCGACACAATAGGCGAAGATATGAATTTCTACATAAAACGTCCAAACAACCAGACTTGAGGAACAACAAAACTTACCATGCATAACTCAAATGAAGAATGAGAAGGTCCCACTTATTTCAAAGTATATGTTCTGATGAGAAATATTAGAATATGACAGGAAAGAGCTTATGGCCATTCCTAGAGTTGGTTAATCACAACAATATCATTTTAAGTTGGAACATATTTGGGGGGGAGGGAAGTGAGGTACTGTAAGGTAATGATGCATGAGGAATGTTGAAAATGCAAGTTGATTTCACATTTCTCTGGTGTTTCTCCATTGTCGGCGAGTGTCCATAGCCTCGACAAAGTCACCCCAATGTCACAAGCCTTGCTCTACTTCTAATGAGCATCCAAAGCCTCGACGAAGATACTTGCATGTCCCACATGAGCTGAAATGCCTTTCCCCAAGCCTTTACCTTTATCAAATAATTTATCTTGATTTCTAGAGAGAGGTGGATGGGGGATTCCATTTTTCCTTTAAAGGCACGAGGGATGATGCCTGTGAAAGTGAGGCCTCGTGTATTACATGTGCCTCTCAAAAGATGGCCCTGGCTTATTAATTTCACACAAAGTATAGATCCTACTCTTGGGTATGACCACTAGATCATTCATGTCACAAATTTAAGAATGAAAGACACATTCATTACTTGATCATGTTCCTCTACATAATCTAACTTTGATCCATGCACAATAATGATCTAGAGAGTAGATAAAGTTATGCCTAGAAGCAAAATGCATTTTTTCAAGCTTTTGGGTACTAGTGTGCCACACTCGTGATCAATGTTAATATTCGTAACACCAAATATCCTGGGATATATTAGTAGGAAACAATATTGAGAGAGAGAGAGAGAGAAGGAACTATAATAAAAAAATCAAAAGCGTGAAAATGAAAAGTATAAGGGAGAAACAAACATGCAAAAACAAAAACAAAAATAAACTAAAAGATAAAAAAAGATGGGAGAACTGACTCCTTTATTTATGTACAAGAGAGTTGCCTTGAAAGGTTATATGATGTAGTGTTTGAGAATTTGACCATTAATGGGGAGGAGATCCACATTCACTTCAAGGTTTTGCAGTATGTAAGTGCCTAGGCCAATCTGTTCCTTAATTGTGGAAGGACCCAACCACAATTGTTGAAATTCAGAGTCTTCCCCTTTGTCCTCATGTGGATTGTCCCATTTTAGAACAAGGTCACCAACCTAAAAATCCTTTTCACCAAAATACTTCTTATCAAATCATTGTTTTATGGTCTGTTGGTGAGCATCAATTTTTGTTTTGGCTCTGGCTTGGTCTTCTTCTAATTTAATCGAGGTGTCTATTCATTTTTTGATGGTGGGACATTCCCTCCCACGTGACTGCTATGTTAGTTGAAGGGAAGGTAGGAATATGTTCAAGGGGAGGATGGATTCCTTCCTGTAAATGAGAATGTATGGAGAGGTCCCTACATATGCTTTTTGAGTGACCTTGTCTCCCCAGAGAGCATTGTGTAGAGCGTTATGACAATTTCTTTGTTGATCTACTACATTTTGCTTTAGGATACAAATTAGGTTCTTATTGGTAGATTCAACTATGCCATTTACTTGGGGGTAATAGTTAGATGCATATTTCAGAATAATTCCCTTTTATAAAGCAAACTTAGTTAATTTCAATGACGAGAAATAATTAGCATTATAAAAAACAAGGATGGTGGGTACTCCAAACCTGGTAATAATGTGTTGTTCCAAAAAATTAATCACCACTTCTTCGTTTACCTTAGTTAGCAGTACGACTTCAGTCCAATGCATGAAATAATCAATGGTTATGAGAATATACCTATGTTTCCTGGATGAATGAGGTTTGATCTCACAATGATGTTGAAACCCCATTGTTCAAATGGTTCTTTGACTGCAACAGGTTGGAGTGGAACAATAGACCTACTTTCTCTTCCAGCGGATTTCTGAAAAATATCACAACCGCAGGAGTAAGCATGAGTGTATTTGAATATCATACGCCAATAGTATCCAATGATCAAAATTTTGTGAGTTGTAGTCTCTCCTGTGAAATATCTCTGACTAGTCTGTCATGAAGTTCCTGGAGGACTTTGTCAACATCTTGTTTCTCCAGGCATATGGAGAGAACTTCGTCATAGTTCCTTCTGAAAAGGATATCGTGAACTAACTGGTATTATGCAGATTTCAATCTCAGCTCTTTTCTTCTTAGCATTGAGGTGCTCGAGAGAGGTGGCATGTTGTAGATATTGCTTGAGATCGGTGTACCATGAATTCACTAGTGTTGGTACATAATGAGGTTGTTGTGCGCAAAATATTGGTTCTTCTTTCCAGCCTTCTTCCTTCTGATTTTTTTAATCCATGGCCTCAGTTGCTAACTTGCAAAGGCCTTGACCTTTGACTATGGTTATGGGCTTGAATTCTAGCTCCTATTCTTGCGAGGTCGTCATCCAATTTCCTCATCTTTCGCCCAACTCCTTTTGTACAAATAAAGATCTTATGGCTAGGTGAGGAACGATTACCTTGGTATGATTCTTTAATATGTAACTCTTGGACTGCTTGATGTATTTGTGAACAACAAAAGCTTTATTTTCCATTGGTGCATAGTTCAGTTTATGAATGCTATGGGACATTCATTCCCTTGTTGATCCTTTTGGGTGAGTGTTGCTGCAAGAGAATGATCCAAAGCAAATGTATACAACAAGGAATCTTTGGAGAAGTTCAAAATTTTAAGTGCATGGGTTGTCACTGTGGAACCATTAACTTTCTCAAAAGCCTCCTTTTCAAAAGATGTCCATTTGAATTGTGCATCCTTTTTTTATTATATGTTGAAGGGGTTTAATTATCTCGACAAAGTCGAACACTAATCTTTGTACGAAATTTATCTTTCCAAAAAATGGCTGCATTGATTTCTTGTTGTTTGGGAATGGGATCTACATGATTTCTTTAGTGCATTCTGGGTCGACAAAGATCCCATCTTTAGAAATGTTGTTCCCCAATAGTTTTCCTTCTGAAACAACAAAGATACCATACTTTCTCCATCTTTCAAAAATCTGTTTCAGGTGGTGTGGGTGATTGAATCTTTTCTTGGAATACACTGTGACATCATCGAGGTAGATAACCACACTTTGACCGACCAAACCTTTAAATGTTATGTCCATTTCCCTTTGGAAAGTTTCACCTGTGTTGACCAAGCCAAAGGGCATCCTTCGATATGTGAATGTTCCCCACTTAGTTCTAAAAGTGGTCTTTAGTCGGTCGGGTTCTGCCATGAGAACCTATTTGTATCCAGAAAACCTGTCTAATAGAAAAAAAACATCTATAAACTAGAGATGAGCTGGAGTATCTACTCCATAGGGGGAACAAGGTAGTGATCTTTGTCATAGGCTCAATTTATATTTCTAAAATCTACACACAATCTAATCTCCTTGGACTTCTTTCTCACCAGAACTAGATTTGACAACCAGGTAGAATGTCAAACTTTGAATATAATCCGGGTGTCTAACAACTTTTTCAACTCCTTTTGGATCAACGACTCAAGAGTAGGATGTATTTTTTTGAGTTTATGTTGAAAAGGTTTGGCACCCTCTTTGATGGGAATGATGTGTTGAATGATGTGAGTGTCATATGTTTTCATATCTTTGTAGGTCCATTGGAACACATCTCGATACTTCTTGAACAACTGTGTGAAAGTATGTTTTTCTACTTTCAAATAGTAAGTGCCCAAGTTAATAAACTCCGACTATTTTGGAGTGCCTAGATTTACCAAGGCATGCATCATAGTTGAGCTATTTGTCTTTGGATTAGTTTTTGTTTTGAATATGGACTACAAATCGAAAATCTTTTCAAGTGAGAATACATTCATTGGGATGTAGTTACTCTTGATCTTATTCGCCTCATCCCAGTAATCTTGTAGATTCTACTAGTGCACTTCGTCGTCTATCACATAATTCTGGAACACATTTGCACTGGTAAGGAAGTCTATCAGTTGAGAGTCATTTTTGAACACCCTTCAGTTGGTGATGTTATCGGGTTCAGAAGACCTGAAAATAATTTCGACAGTAAAACCATTATTCAGAGGAGTGAATCTGGATGCAGATTAGCCAAAGTATCAACAACATCATTCTGAGAACAAGGTATGGTAGTAATGTTAAAAGCATCAAAATAATTCATCAGATTCCATACCTCTTTTAGGAAGCTTTTTAGATGAGGGGACATGAAGTTTATAGATTTCCTTACCTACCTGACGATTATTTCTGAATCACCAAAAAATCTTAGGCATTTTACCTTGAGATAATAGCCTTTTTCAAACCTTGGAATGAGGCTTCATATTCAATTGTTTTGTTGGTGCATTCAAATTCCATGCCGCATGATATTAGAGTTTTGTGTTTTTTAGGATCAATGAGTAGACAACCTGCCCTAGCTCCTTCTTTTGATCTGGAGCCATCAAAGAACAACATCCAAATGTCAGTGCCTAAAATTGAGTTAGTAAAACATAAACTATATACTTCTACTATGTTACAGTCATTTGCTT
>WSFP011525423.1:0-12301 GCA_009831015.1 Picea engelmannii | reverse complement strand
TTTCATTGTTAGAATCATTGTATAAGCAATTCATGTTGTATTTCATTTTGTATATATATGTTGTAATTGTGTAAGTAAACTTTGGGTGTATTTTAGGCACTAGTCTGTTTATTATATTGTAAAGAAAAATGCTTGTTTGTCAATTGAAAAGTTGCATTTGCATTTCTTTTCATTGGGGTGGGAATCCTTAAATAAAAACAAAACTAACTCATAGATCATCAATTCAACCTTAACATAGTTAAATAGGGTCTACCCCCCTTGGCTTCCCTAGGAGTGAGCCTATATGGAAGAAGTCCATATCAAGTTGACAGTGGGTTTGGACTTAGGCTTGTGTCTCCAAGGACACACCAAGTGGGTTGGAGACTTCTCCACGTTAGTAGGTGTGTATAAGAATGACAACATCTTTGGCATCATTGTCGGGGATAAGTCTCTTATTCTTGGTTAATTGACAAACTCCAATTAATTCTTTAAAAACTAAGTAATAAAACTTTCCCTAAAAAAAATTGAACTTAAGTTGTGTTATTCGACATTGCTTACTCTCCAAGTGGCGACTCCATTTGATAATTCTTTGAGGTATACTACTAGGAGCAATCCACAAGGGTTGGTTTATTCCTTTCCTAAACTTGAAAAGGTTTATAGGAGGAGGATACACATACTTGCTCCTCGTAGGCTATTTGAAATTCTTGGAGAATAAGCAATCTATGATATCCATCTTTTGTTTGCACATAATAATCCTACAAAAACTAATTCTAATTTAACTATGGGTGACCTATTGACGCCATGTAATTTTGTGAATATTCAAGGTGCTCCTTATCCTATTCCTGACAAAGCTATTGAGAAGTTGCCTTATTTTTAGGGAAACAATGTTATTAGTGTCAGATCTCACATCTTGAATTTCAACTTATGTGTCAACAAGTGGTGTAATGGTGACAATCATGAAGACGTCAAGATGACCATTTTTTGTATTCTTTAGAGGGAGAAGCAGGTGAGTGGTTCTCAAAACAGGATCCTAACAAATTTAGCACCTTGGCTGAAATTCATAAAGTTTTCAATGAAAGATGGGATGATCAAAAAGAGGATCGTCATTTGTTAGTTTCCCTTAGCACAAATCAAAAGAAGGAAAATGATACTATGGAAGAATTCAATAAGAAGTTTAATGACTTGGTTAAAATCCTCGCTCAAACTATCAAGCCACCTGAGGCATCTATTTTAATTCATTATATGGAATCTTTTGAGGGAGAGATAAGATATCAATTAAGGGATAAAGAACCACAAACTCTAACGGATGCACAAAACTATGTTGTAAGGATAGATAAGAATATGCATGATGCTAGGAAGTTGAATATTCTTGGTTTCTCAAGAGGAACTTATTCCTAAACCTATGAGGAGAAGAAGAAGAAGGTTGAAAACCAAGAGTCTTCTAATGATGGCATTAAGGATCTCACTCAACTAATCAAGAAAATGGAAGTTAACCATGATAATAAAATGAACGCCTTGCAAGATAGGTTGATAGCCATGGAGATGGCTCAATCTAATAGATCCCATCATAATCCAAATGATAAGTGGCCAAAGAGACCTCCAACTCAATATCAAAGGCCACCTAATCATTTTGATTATACTAACTTTATTGATCACCAAGATATACCTTATTGTAGGAATTGTGGGGAATTTCACAAAGAATCTACTTTCCCAGTCTTCATTGAAATTTGTGGTGATGAAGGGTTCTCTAGATCAGAAAATGAACAAGTGAACATGTGTGGTCGAAAGTATAATGTTGGCATGAGTGAATGGATGGAATTGATTGAGTATGGTGAGGATGTAAATTGCATGAATGATGTAGTGGATAGAGAAACATAAAATTTTGGTCCAAAGTCTACTCCCAAGCAAGTATCAGATTTGACCAGATATAGAGGCTTTGCTTACCAAAGGAATGTAACTAAGAATCAAGACAAACCTCAAGAAAATATTCCTAAGGTACCTCATCCCCCTCCTAAATAATTTTTTCCTACAAATACAGAATTAAATATTGACTTAGGGGGATGGTTGTGTAATGCAAAAATGTTGGTCCATGTAGAAAAAATTATGAAAATCCCATCTCAAAGGGAGAAAATCCTCAAAGCCATAGAAAATCCTCTTCAGAATAGTATTGACAAGACACCAGACGTAGCTTACCAAGATGCACCTGTAATTTTGAAAAATTGGGACAGGGGGAACGAAAAAAACCAACCATTTTCCTTTCTCTACTTGTGAACAATCATCTACTTCATAATTGCATGCTTGATTCTGGAGCATGTTCAAATGTTATGACTAAGAAAGTAATGGAACAATTAAATCTAAGGATTTCAAGGCCTTACCATAATATTTGTGCCACAGATAGTAAAAAGTTTGAGGTGCATGGTTTGATTAAAAGTTTACAAGTACACTTGGATGCTTTCCCAGACATCATGATAGAAATGGACATAGTAGTGATTGATGTGTCAGATGCTTGGGGTATGTTTCTTTCAAGAAAAACAACTACAGATTTGGGGGGAAATATACAAATAGACTTAACTTATGCCACCATTCCCACTCCAGAAGGGGATGTGTTTAAACTGAACAAAGAATTGGAAAGAAGGTATCATGTGGAAGATCCAAGAAATCCCATAAATGAGTTAAAGTATAAAGAAGATGATCTTGGAAACTATGATGTCTTAACTAATTCTTTAGGGCCTTTAGAAGAATAAATTAAAGATGAAAGAATAAATGAAGTATGGTACATGCATTTTGATGGTGCATTTTCTAGAGCTCGGAAAGGTGCCAGAATAATCATTGAATCTCCATCTGGGTAGGAATTTAAGTTTGCATATAGATTGGAATTTGATGCTACCAACAATGTGGCTGAGTATGAAGTTTTGTTACTTGTTTTAGATCTTTCCAAGGACATGGGTGTCAAATTTTTGAACATAAAGGGAGATTCAAATCTGGTCATCCAACAACTTAAGAACAAGTTTGCATGCAAGTCTGAAAGGCTTAAGAAGTATAGAAATTCAATATGGGACTCCATGGAAATTCTTGATGCCTTAAACCTTATTGATATTCCTAGATAACAGAACTTTAAGGTGGATGAGCTGGTTGTAGTTGCTTTCACTCTTTAACTCTCCCAAGAGTTGATTAAAGATAACATTTCAGTAGAATTCATATGTAGGCCTTCAATTATAGATAATATGGATCATTGGAAAGTATTTGATGATGATAAGCAAGTCATTAGGTTCTTGAATCACATGCAAGAATCTTCTGAATTCCATGTCACTGAAAGGGAAGAGGGATGTAATTATACATAAAATGATTCTAAGACCAACCCAGTCCCTATAGGCCTTGTTGCACAAGAGAAATTATTTGACAGGCAAGATGGTCACAAACCAAAGGAATAAACTAGTATAAAACCAAGTGATCACTTTGAAGTTAGCATTGGAACAAATGAAGAGCCTAGGATGGTGAAAGTTGGAAAAAACACACCTATATAAGAAAGAAAATAAATTATTAAATTTCTAAAGGAATATAGGGATGTTTTGGCTTACACCTATTGATCCGGATTATTTTCAACATGAAATGAGATCGAAGATATAATAAAGAAATGCACAGAGATATCGCAAATATTCAATAATATCACAGAACTATATTAGAGATACAAACATAAACACAGAGATACAGTAATACATGATTTCTATTAATGAAAGAAATGTACAAAGACTGTAAAAATATAGAGTGAAAGACTTGCTAGAATGGTGGCAGCTTATCTCTGAGAAGAGATGTGACGGCTACTCACATTCACAAGAAGATGAGTACAATGAGGCTCTGAAGGCCTTTTTAAAATAAATAGGAATGCCAAAAACCTTAGACATCCAAAAACCTAACCCTAGGAGATGAAGTGCCAAAAGTAATGTGGGCCCCGTTTGGGTAAGTTAGTACATCAACTTTTCGAGGTCGTAACTTTTGCATACGATCTCTGTTTTAGGCGTATGATAGCCCGTTAGAAAGGTATCGCCGAGGAGATTCATTTTGGGGGATCAATCATGCCTTTGGATATCATTTAGAACCTCAATCTCTAAAAACTTTCATTTAGTCCCTCAAAATGGCCCTGGAAGTTAAAACCTGCTAAAAATAGTAAATTGCCAAAATTGCCAGAAAACTGCTTTGAGCTAGTCAGAAAAGGTGGGTGGCCACCGATATCCACCTGGATCAATCCTCCCTCCATAGGAAGAAATGGTCTCCATTGCGTTGAGTTCCTGGGGGAGAGGGAAAAGCGTTTGTTGGATCTGCTTCTTGGTGAATTGTTTGTATTGTTGGAGACATTGCGCTACTCGATTTGTGGAAGTATGTCAAGAACCTATTGAGGTTGAGGTTGTTCAACAAGTCGAGATACATGAGAGGATGGTGTGTAGAAGTAATCTTTGCACTTTACTTCAGCCTTGTCGACCTTCTTCTGTTGGATAGAAGGTGCTTGGGGCGAGGTTGTAGTGCTTGCAGTGTCCTTTTGTTCTCCTTTTGAACAGATTGTGAAGAAGCTAAATTTTGCAGTATGAGATACTACCTTGCGGCACTTTTTAGGTGGAACAATAGTCGGAAATACCTCTGGTATTTTGTAGAGATGACCCCCCAAAGTAACAATGACACTACGGGGTCGAGACTCATAAACAACATGGCGCTTCCACATATATGGTTGGCCCAAGAGAACATCACAGACATCTAGTGGGGAAACATCACATAATACCTCATCCTTGAAGGGTTGGATGTCGTATGAAAATTGACATTGTTGGCTGACACATAGATCTCATCCTTGGCGAAGCCACCCGATGTTGTATGGTTATGGGTGTGGTGTTGTCGACAATCCCAACTGTTTGACGGCTTCTGTTGAGATGAGGTTCTTCTAGCTTCTGCTATCAACAATAAAATGCAGTGGGGTACCCTTCACCCACATCGGTGAATGAAAAAGGCACAACCCCTCTTCATGATTTGTTGGTTCTTCTGGTTGAATTGTTGTGGTTGCGACAATAGTAGTGGGGTTTGCGTCAATGATCTATCATTTACCAGTATTTTCATAATTGGATTCTGAATCAGGGTTTGGCTCTTTGTCTTTGATCTCGGCCACCAACGACTGTTTTAAGAGACATTCATTGGTGTTGTGCCAGGGGATTTTATGGAAATCGCACCATTTTCCAGTGTCCTTCTTTTTCTTCCCATGACCCTTCTTTTCCTGTGTCTTGGACTGGTTTTCTGGAGACTGTTTGTTAGGGTTTTTTTTGTCATACTTTGGTTGTTATGGATTTATAGATCTGAAATCCCGTTTGTTTTGGTGCTTAAATTTCTTCTCGATTTTAAAAACATATCAATAAGAAGCACCGAGTGATGAGATGTCCAGAAAATCCATTTCAGTCTAGATGTATCTGTGTAGAGCCCCACGGTATTTCAGAACCAAATGTCGCTCGGAGTCTTTGATACCTAGCTTGGTGTGCAAGGTATGGAAGGTATTGGTGAACTCCGAAACTGCCTAGCCCCTCTCTTGTCGCAATGTGGTCCATCTCATGTACTGGTCCTCATAGTTTCCAACAGGGTAATACTGTTCCTTTACCGCATCGACAAAAAAATCCCAAGTCGGATCGACCCCATATATTTCAGACTCCTCTGTGGAACTCTACTCCCAATAAGTTTCCCACCAATGTTTGACATGGGGGAGAGATTTAACGAGTGTGAAGGTGATCTTTTCTTTGTCGGAAAATTTGTGAATAGAGAAATAACCTTCTAGAAGATTTAACCATTTGTCTAGGGCTTCTGCATCTATTTGTCCTTCAAATACAGGAGTATCAAAATTAACTTGTACCTTGAAAGGAGAGGTGCCTCCAAAGTGGTCGCTTGATAAAGATGTTCCTATTTCTATTGGCAGGCGTTGAAGGATGTGGGAAAAATTCTCCATCATTTCATCCCTCTGTTGCGTGAAAGATTGCTCAAACAACAAACTGATAGGATCGTCTGCTTCATCATTTTTCTTTTCTTCCACCATTGAGGGTTTCTTGGGTGTGAGAGAGAGATTGTCCTCAAGAGAGACAAGCTCAAGACCCAACTTGCTATATGCAGAACTCGTCGGGGACATGCACTGAAAAAAGGATCAAGAACATCCTGCTCTGATACCACTGATCTGAATTATTTTCGGCACGAAATGAGATCAAAGATATAATAAAGAAATGCACATAGATATCGCAAATATTCAATAATATAACAGAAATATATCAGAGATGCAACCATAAACACAGAGATACAATAATACACGATTTCTATTAATGAAATAAATGTACAAAGACTGTAAAAATACAGAGTGAAAGACTCGCTAGAATGGTGGCAGCTTATCTCTGAGAAGAGATGTGACGGCTACTTGCATTCACAAGAAGATGAGTACAATGAGGCTCCGAAGGCCTTTTTACAATAAAAATTAATGCCAAAAACCTAACCCTAGGAGATGAAGCGCCAAAAGTCATGTGGGCCCCGTTTGGGTAAGTTAGTACATCAACTTCCCAAGGTCGTAACATTTTCATATGATCTTCATTTTAGGTGTATGATAGCCCGTTGGAAAGGTATCGTTGAGGAGATTCATTTTGGGGGCTCAATTATGGCTTCAAATATCATTGAGAACCTTGATCTCAAAAAACCTTCATTTAGGCCCTCAAAATGGCCTCGAAAGTTAAAACCTGCTAAAAATAGTAAATTGCCAGAAAATTGTTTTGAGCAAGTCGGAAAAGGTGGGTGGCCACCGATATCCACCTAGATCACCTATGATGAGCTTAAGGTATATAGGGAGGATGTAATTCAACATGTCATTCCTTTGAAGGAAGAGTCTAAGCCCTTTAGACAAAATTTGAGACGGATTAACCCCAAGTTGGCTTCTTTGGTCCAAAAGGAGTTTCATAAAATGCTAGCAGCTAGAATAATAACCCAAACTAGACATTCTTCCTGGTGTTCAAACTTCGTGGTAGCTAGAAAGAAGAATGGTCAAATCAGGTTATGTATAGATTTCAGAAATTTGAACATTGCATGCACAAAAGATAACTATCCCCTCCCCAAGATGGAAACATTACTACAAAGGGTAATAGGTTCAGGAATGATTTCAATGGTTGATGGGTTTTTAGGGTATAATCAGATCAGGGTCAAGGAAGAGGATAGGCATAAAAATACCTTCACTACTCCATGGGGTACCTTTGAATATCTAAGAATTCCTTTTGTCTTGTCTAATGTTGGAGCTAATTTTCAAAGAGCTATGGATTATGTCTTTAGAGGATTAATTGGAAAAAACATTGAAATCTATCAGGATGACTTAACAGTGTTTTCAAAGGATGGGAAGAGTCACAATGGTCATTTAAAGTAGGTTTTTGAAAGATGTATGGAATTTGGGATTTCTTTAAATTTGGCCATGTCAGTTTTTGGGGTAACATAAGGGAAACTTTTGGGCCACATAATTTCCAAAGATGGGGTCAAGTTGGATCCGGAAAGAGTTGAAGCAATAGAAAAAGTATCTTTGCCAATATCAAATAAATCTCTCCAATACTTCATGTTATCCCCTAACCTAGGGATAACTAAGGAGATTATGTCTCAAGGCCCATGGGTCCTAGACATGGAGTACCAAGAGCTATATCGACTTGAGCCTGGCCCTGGAGGACCCATCCTTCTTCTTCTTCAGTGCCTCCACCTTGTCAGCAGCACCAACATCCATCCCATAGGCATGGTCCTTCAGCAGCAGTGGATCTTGCTCCATGAGGTAACGAGTCTGGGTATCAAGGTATGTGTCACTTTGATTCTCAAAACATTTGACTATGTACATTTAATTATTTTTACTTCTAACGTGTGCTTGGACCTTATGCCTTTACACTTGTCCACACCTGGGGGGAATGATAGGATTCCCTAGTAAGTTGGTTCTGATAGGGTTTTGAGTTGCCACTAGGTGGGTTCATGAAAGGTCATCGTCTATTCCCACCATACTTACCACTTTTCATCTTTTTCCCTCTCATCCATCCCATACATTGGTCCGGGCATTGGGTTTCCCAATCTAGCAAGGATTTGTACCTTACCTTGTGGGATGAAGGGGATAAAGGCCCAGAGGATAAAAGTAGCCAGCAAAAGATAAAATCCAAAATAAAAAAACCTTCAGATGCTTCGCCCAGGGATCCCTGAGAAAGAAACAGAGAGACCCATAAAATAATAAAATCAAGACATATATGGAGGATAGGGGCTCTCATCACGAGCCACCTATTAGGTCCATGGGAATGTAGTGGTATGACACTACCATTCAGCTGGTCACCACGCCTGGGTAGTGGCTCTTGGTGGCATAGCCAAGAGAAAGGGGGTCTCAACACGAGCTAACCTTCTCATTTTCGTGAAATGATTGTGGGTAACATTTTCACCACTGGTCACCATGCTAGGGAAGTGTCCCCTAACTAGTCTCTTGGAAGAAAAAGAAATAAGATAAAAGATAAAAGGCATTGAATGGGATTGGAAACATTTTCATCCATGAAAAGGTGCAACTCACCCTCTTCAGAGGCACCCATAGGTAATCCATATATTCCCCTATCATCACTGCACCCATTTCTCAGACATCCCTTACCACCTCACCCACTTACATGTAACTAGCCATGTCGACCTTTTTTACCTAATTCTGGTCATTGAAACTATATAAATAAGGATTTTTACCCTTGTATTTTTCATCATCTTTCACTCACACTTAGTGAGGTCTGAAATTTGTGCCCTACTTAGGGTTTTATGACTAAAATTTAGTGTGAACTTGTTGGAGGAGCCTAATCTTGGACTATTTGGAAATTTTCTTGGTGGAAGTATTCATCTAGGGTTTATGCTTGATGATTCTTGATTACTGTAAGTGAAATTTCTGCAATTCTTCTTCATTGAATGGTTATAGTTATATTTATCTTGCATTTACATTAAGATTATGAAATTGCTTGCTTGAAAACCCTAGGAATCCTAAGACATGTTATTGTCCCAGATTTAAGGGATTTTACCTACTAGATTTTGCCAAGAAGACGATTTCCTTGTAGTTATTGCTAAGGGCTTTTCCATTGCAACACCCTAGAACTTATTGCTTCATCTTAGTCATCATTTGCTTCATATTTGAGTTAAAAAGAGAGGAAAATTTACTAAGGCCTAGGGTTACCTACACCTTAGTAGTTATTTTCCCCTTAGGGTTTGGTAGTTGAAGCCTTGGGTTATCGACACTTCAACTATTAATCTCTCTTGTCTTTGGCTCTCATACTATCATCTTTTCCTTCAACATTTTCTTCCACCTAATATACTCCATTTTCCCTAAAGGTTCTAATCTAAGACTTCCTATCAAGTGATTGACCAAAACAACCATCAAAACCTACACCTTAAGCCTTCTAATAACTACTTCTAACATTAGAATATCCTAACCTACTAACTTTGTTGTTGTTGTTACTAAAGTAAGCTACAACCATACTTTGCATCACTAAAAGCTTCTAAAAGAAATTGAAAAAGTTGATTAATGCATTGCCTTACTTGCTTCTGATAAATGCTAGTATTATGATGTTAATGATTGATTATTCTTGGTCATATTGAAGCTATTTTAAGGCACTTATTGTGAAGTATTGTCTTATAAATATTTCTGCTATAAATTTGTGTTTACTTCACCATTATATCATCCAATTTCTTTCATTGAGAAAGGTTGTGTTTTTATGAAGTGTTAATGACAAGTTGTACTTGCAAAATACATAGTTTCTTTTTGCTTTGTTTCGGGCAGGTACATCTTGATATTTCATCACTTCATTGGTTATAACCCCAGGACTTTCTGATCAGTGGTGACTTGTGAGAGGGGACATTTTAATAGATATCTTGACCTTGCCTTCTCAAACCCTCAGGTCACCGGGGATGTCTCCCCTGGGCCTTCAATCCTAAATAGGAAGAGAAATCCTATTGAGGTGACAGTGATAGGATCACCTCAAGTTACGCAAATTTGATCTCCATTACCCTTTCCTTTGATCAAAGTACAAATTGTGCGATAACATTTTGGCACCATTTTCAGGGAACACTGAGTTAATTATCCTCAAGACGACACCTCCCGATAAGCCTTTCCACAAAATCCTTTACTTTGCAAATCTTACTTTGAAACTCCACAGAGGGTGACCCCCTCATCCCTTTGATAATTTCAAGAAAATTATCTGGTGACTCCACTAATGACAAATCCAACCATGACTTCTCAATGGGACCTGGGAAATTTCAAACCCTTAGACATGAGTAAAATCTCGAGATACCCTCGACAAATGCCCCCGAGGTATGAAAAATGGCTCCCTATATTCACTGGTAGTGATGGGGTTAGAGCCGACAATCACATGGATGATTTTTGGGCTTTCTTTCAACTCCACCCTATCAGTGATGATGCTGAGAATTTGGCAATGAAAAATTTCTCTGCCACTCTTCATGGCAATGCTAGACAATGGTATGATGATCTCCCTAATGCAAGTATCACATCTATGGACCAGTTAGAAGAAACCTTTGTCAAGAGATGGGGTATTAAATTGAAGGATATCCAAATGCTACTAAAAGACTCAAATATATAAAACAAACTAAGAATGAGACTGTCAGGGAATTCCAAGATAGGTATGAAAACTTGTTGTGGAAAAATCATAGAAGCCATCATCCTGAAGACAAGTAACTCGTGTATCTCTATACCAATGAACTCTTAGTGAATTTAGGTTTCCTCATCAATAAAAAGGGGCCAAAAACAATCAATGATGCCTATTACATTTCCATTCAAATCGAGGAGAATATCTCTTTGTCCAAGAGAAAACACATCTTCTCTCTAGGAACCAAAGTTGATGACCCCAAAGGTACCCTAGATACCCTTATTCTAGAGAGATTACTCTCCCTTGATATATTTGAAAGAAGGGAACAAGTCATCAACCAACAGGAGGTTGAGGAGAGCAACCCTAATGAGATTTTCCAATCCCATGAGGAAGGGAAATAATTTACTCATGCTTCTACCAAAGATAATGAAGATATGGTTAAAGAGTTAGAGCCTGGAGATATCAAACATGATGATGAAGTATCGATATGTGCTCCTCCCTCTGATGAAGCCATCCATGAGCCTATTCCTCCTACACAAGAAGAAGAGGATGAGGTTAGTTACTTTCCTTTTCAAGTTATTGATACTGCCTTACTCTATGATTCAGAGAGTGAAGGAGAAGTGGAATCCTCAGGCAAGGTAGATATTCCTTGTTGTATAGTTGAAGATGTAGGGGAAACTCATGAGGATGAAACAATGATGCATGTTGAAGACACCCAAGTCCTCGAAACTCCTGTACAAGAAGAAATAAACATGGTGAGTTACCTTCCTTTCCAAAATTTTGATGATTCCTTACTTTGTGATTTGGAAAGTGAAGAGGAGCTAGATGAGCCCTTGAAATCTTTAAATCCTTCATGTCATGATACATATAGTGACATGGTTAATAATATTGATGAGTTCATACATGTTGGGAGACATAAGTGGGATGTATTTGGTTATGATATAGACCCCATTTGCGACACTGAGAATCATTTCCAAGTATTTATTTTACAGTTATCATAACAGGTTACTCTTAAATTTGATCAGTGGCAACAAGGAGATGATATAATTACCGATACTTTCCAAACACCCAGGGTTGACCTAGTTGTTAGGAAAACAGGACCGCGGAGCAATAAAATAAAAAAAATGTGGAAATAAAACACAGAAGATACACAATACAAGAGAGACACAAATTTATGTGGTTCACCCAATGTGGGCTACATCCACCAGAGAAATTTCTAGGTCCTTTCTTAATTATTATCCAGCAAAATGAAGGGATACAACCTACAGCAAAACCCATTGTAACTTCCTCTTCTTTCTCTCATAGTCTCCTCTCTCAGAATACAATACTTTCCAACCTACATAGCCGCAATGCATTTCCCTCATAAAAGAGGATTGCTTTCTAGGGAAAAAAACCCTAACATAATCTCTATCGTTAGATCTATGACCTTATAATGAACGGTCCAGATTTAAAATGAAATTACAATATACTTTTACAAGGCAAATTTTGCTTTGGGGGCTTCACCCCCGAACCCCGTTGGGGGCCCGCTTGCCCCCAGAACCCCCAGCCGAGGGGATAGCCCCCCCCAGACCCCGCAGAGGGGATACCCCCCCTCTGCACTCCCCCGCGTGGAAGAGTGTACATACTTCTGGGGTGTAAATACTTCATGGGGTATAAACACGGCTGAAAGTAAAAGACCTCTAAATCAG
>WSFP011525420.1:0-12301 GCA_009831015.1 Picea engelmannii | reverse complement strand
AGGAAAAGTGTTGTTATCAGCATAATCTCCTCTCTGCTCATTATGCTATCCTCTTTGTTCAACATATCACCCTCACTGTGAGCTTCCACCTCTCTCTGTCCGAGTCTGAGGTTTCTTCTAGTCATCCCTGGGCTTCTGGGTTCTTTCCTGGGCAACTGATTTTCCTCTGGGCTGACTTCTACCTCAGCCTCTTTGACCCTGCTTTCGGCTCAACTTCTCTTCCACTTTTAAAGCCATCTGATAAGCATCCTCCACCGTTCGGATGGTTGCCATGCTCATTTCATCCTGAATCTCATATCTCAGGCCATTCATATACCTGGCCACTTTTTCGTCATTGCTTTCATGATGACCTGCCCTGATATTCAACCTGTAAAATTCCTCACTATATTCCTTTACTGTCATCAGCTTCGGTCTCAGGTTCTACATCCTCCTGAACAGATAAATTTGATAGTCCCTGGGAATAAATTTTTCCTTCATCTTTGCAATCATCCTATCCCAGCTCTTAATTTTCTGCTTGCCTTGGCAACGCCTGTCATCTTGTAGTTCATCCCACCACAAGGCTGCATGTCCTTTTAATCTTGTGATGGCATGCCTGACCCTCTTGTTCTCTTCGATATCTTCATAGTCAAAATAGGTGTCTAGAGCTCTAATCCAGTCTAGAAGCTCTTCTACATCCAGATTTCCCTCATAAACTGGAATGTCCATTTTCACCTTTGCACCCATTCTTGCAACAACTTTAAGTAAGCGCTCATTTACTGCATCTTCTGTTGGGATTTCTTCTTCTCCATGTCCAACATCATCTTCATTTTCGGACTCACTGATATCTCCTACATCAGCTCTGTGCCTTTGTCTTATCTCCATGTCCACAACTCTAGCATGTAAGTTATGCAGATCTCTTTCTACTTCTGGATTCTGCACTTCTCTACCCCTTCCTTTGGGAATCTCCCTTTCCTCCTCTGGATCGGGTGATTGACTATCCCTTCTCCTTGGTGGCATGGTGAATTTTCCTTTCTCTCTGCTACAGAAAGAAAAGAATCTTTTCTAAGCTCTGATACCACTTGATGGCATCCACCTGGGCACCTACCTCAGCAGGTCCTGCGCCTGACCTCCTGGTCTTAAGGATCGTTCAATTTCCTCCCTTGAGCCAGAGTGGCTCCTCTGATTCCCACTGGAATCTCCTTCGAAAATTTGACCCACAGGTCTTTCCTTCACCCTGTCACGGCCTTCTGGACAACCATGAACAAACTCCCCACAGGGAATGTAATATCGAGGTTCTGGGTTTCGTGGTCCCCGACGTTGAGAGTTCTTTACCTCTTGAATCCCCGATCTCTGATGAATAGATTTGTCGATGCGCCTTTTTCGCGTTAGCCCTCTTGGCTAGAATCCTGGCCCATATGACCAGAGTTCATAAGACCGTAGCCTTATCTTCTTTCAGGATTTTGGACTTCGAAATCCCGATGTGGTCCAATTCCCGTTAGTCCCTCTAGACTAAACCTTTGGTCCACGCGACCTCCCCTTATATGACCATAGTCATACCTCCCATCAGGGTTTCGGACTTTCCAATGTCCAAATACACTCGTCCTCAGGATTCATGATCCCTCGAATTCTGATTTCCCGACGTGACGTCAGCTAGCAACTCCTGTCCGCCTTTAGCATGATCAACGGTCATGATTGCCTATGAGACCAACGACTCCAGATCTCCCTCAGGACGTCGGGGTTTCAAATGTCGAAAAACATTTTCCCACGGGACTATCGATATTTCGAATCCCGGTTCTCCGCTATGCTGATAGCTGGCTCCCACAATGGCACTTCCCTCCTTATCGGGGTTTGGACTTCACGATTCTGAATTGCATAAACACCTTGTCACCAGGATTCCCGATATCCTGATGACCCAAATGTCGATAGATGACTTCCTGTCGGGACTTTCCCTGATGAATCTGATTGCTGCCACGCATACCCTCAAGATGGACGGTTCATATTTCTCCTCGTGTTTTCGAGACTTCTGATGTCCCAATTTTCACGACCTCAGGAACTCCGATTTCCCGAGCGCCGATATCCCGATGTCTAGTGCACGGATCTCCAGAATGGACGATCACGTGACACGTATCCTCTCTCAGATGGACGACCCAGATTTGAGTCGGGGTTTTCAAGGTGGACTTACCCGATCTCCTGTCCATAAGAATGTCGATATCCCGACTCCCGACGCCTCGATGTCTGCCACGCGTCTCCACAAATGGTCAGCTCTGATCCTTTCCGGGACTTTTACCATGAAAATTCCCGATCTTTTTCTCTCGTGACTCCCGATTTCCCGAACCTTGATGCCTCGATATCCCGATGCTTCTTGGGGTTCTGAATCTGATCACGAGGGTTTAAACCCTGTGCAACTCCTATCAGATCAGACGGCTGATGGGTAACTGATCAACGATCCAACGACTCACGACCCCTGGAGCTTGAACTCTGAACACGGACGTAACCTGCTTTCTTCTTTAGCAGATCCAATGGATGGCGAGATTTTTCAAATCTTCTCCACAAGATCCTGTCCGTTGATCTCTTCCTCTTTGATATTTTCTACAGGTGAACCCAATATTCCTCTGTGAAAACTGGTCCTCCTGCACGTAACTTTGTAGCACCTGTTCAAACACCCCACGGCACAGCCTCCCTGTGTTTCTCTTCGACAAGCTCGAAAGTCTTGTCCTTCCTGAGCTTCACACAATTCTGAGTCTTCGAGAAGACCCTTGCGTGCACTCCTCGTGACAATCCTCAAACACTTCCAAGTGTTGAGTTCTTTCGATTCTGCACACACCTGTAGTAGCAGTCCTTCAACGCTTCACTCAGATTCACAACTGAGACTTTCCCTAGCCTGCACACTCCTTGCATGGCTCCTATAACCCAATTTCACTTCTGGGTGAATGAGAACAAGTGTTAAACTATCTGAGCCTTCTGTCGACGCACTCCTTGCAGATGACTTCAACTGCACTCCTTACAGGAATCCTTGCTCAGATAGAGAAACAATTGAAACCCATTTCTTCTAATTCCTTTCTCAGATTTCAAACACTCAGCAAGAAATCATTCATACGTAGCATGTAAAGAAAATGAATAATAGGAAGTAAATACTCATGAGCATAGCATTCAACATACATACACAGAGAACAAACACAACGCCATGAACTTGAATCAACTTCTTCTATTAATCCAAATAACTGTACATGGGTGTTTCTACACAGTTCTCTACTTCTCTTCTATGCTCCAATGCTTCTAACTGACTACTGTTACAATGCACAATGAGGGTGTCTATATCCCGTTTCCCTCTTGCTCTCTCAAACAGTCTAATCTATAATTAAATTTCTATCTACCTGCATTAACTACTATAAATGCCTCCATCTACTTCAGACGAGAGCGGGGCGCTCAAGGTCTGATTACATTATACCAAGACGCCTTCATTAAATGATCTCATTTATATTTGGCGCATCAACTTCAAGGGAAAATTCAAAAATTTGGCTGGGTCTGCCTAGCTGTCCTTTGTCTTCCACGCTGGCTCGCTTGATGTGAGGGATGTTCCTGCATTAGTCAATCATTGATACTATTCCCCCCTGTGAGGGACAATGTGAGAAGACGAAAATATTTCCACTACAAGATGTGTCAATACTCAAGAATTAATTCTTTGGTATGATTGATATATCTTCTTGGCTATTGAGGACCATTGCCAAGAAATGATCCACCCATAGTGATTCTTTACTCTTGTAGATTTTTTGTGTTTGGAACATCTGTCGAAAGGATGATTATGCTTTCCACAATGCTCACAAGGATGAAGATCAAAACATTGATCTTCCATGTGGCGAACTCAATGACAATGTTAGCATTTAAGAATCTTCTCTTGAAATGGACCTAGTGAATATGAACTTTCTTGAAGCAATCCAACACTTTGGACAAGATTGGTTTGGTGTAATATGGAATATGAAAGGTAACTTCCTTTTCATATCCAATACATGTTTTGTGCTTATTGCCTCTAATATATTCCCAAGTTCTAATGATTGGCTTGGAAATAGAAAGTTGAACTTGTTCATGCACAACTTCATCTTCATCTGCACTTGTATATAATGTTGGCTCACTGAGTTTCTCTTGTACTGGTTGTTGATCCGAATCATCATCATCATCATCATTGAAAAGAGGGTTGTTCTAAACAAGGACTAGTTCATAATGTTGAAGATTCTTTCATTGAAGTTCATCATGAAGAAGATGAGTTTGAATTTGAAGCGATTCTATTTTTCCTTGCGAAGAAGTTATAATAGATGGAAGAATTTTTTTGTTAGTTGTGGCCATATTGTTAATAGTAGAGTGTATTAGAGTATTTAGTAACTCTAATAGTTTATCAATTCAATACATTTAAAGACTAAAATAGACCTCAAAGGGTTTCTTGCAACTCTACCCTTTAACAATCAGATTCTACAATTCAAAATAAGCAAATGAAGGGTGTATTCTTCTACCAAAAATGCACTTGTTTATAATGTAATTCAAATTGATTTCACAAGTAAACTTACAAAAATATTGTTTTCAAGTTATCATTGTTATTGTGAACACATCGTTGATGATTTGAATATTTTGGTCTCTATGATAAAGAAGCCATGGTGACCAATTTACCACAACACGAAGTGAAGCTCTTCAATCGCTGGACCTTTGCTTATGTAGAGGTACTATGGCAATGTTGAGAATCTTTAGTGCCTAAAACTTTGTGTTTCCCTTTTCATGAGTGGGATGATCTTAAAGCTCATATACACCTCAGGTTCCAAACATAACTAATAAAAAACAATACTTTTACAGGAAGCCTATTCACTAACCTATGATTTTAACAAAGTTGAATGCTCTAGAGAACATGCCAAACGATAAACTAGAGAGGAAAATAAAAATGTAGAAACAATCTTTAAATCTAAGAACAAATGCATACGTAGGTGTCATGGTACTGGTAATCATATTTCTCTTTATTAATGTAATATGGCATGCAGATTAATCTTGACTAATAGGATGGCATGCATGTTTAGAGTACTAGTAGTGTTGTATTCTCTACTCTCTTGAAACATCAAATTTTCCTTCTGACAGTCCAATGTTGTCATCAATATGTCTTATTCTAAAGATATTTGGAGCTCTTGGGTTTTGAACCGATAATGTAACACACCCAACCCCCTAAGTATCCTTTTAATGGATGGAACATTAAAATTTTCACTTTCCTCGACTATCTCAAAACCTCTTCCCGAGCATACCATCATCTTCTGCTCACCGAGAGCTTTCCAATGACTGTAACTATGCTCAAATTCAAGTTCAGGTTCAAAATTTATAGCCTCTCAAAGTTTGTGTCTCTTCATTGGTCAATGACCAACTTACTACCATGTGGTGTCCATGATCCAGGTGGATATCGGTGACCACCCACCTTTTCCAACTGGCTCAAAACAGTTTTCTGGCAATTTTGGTAATATACTATTTTTAGCAGTTTTTAACTTCTGGGGCCATTTTGAGGGCCTAAATGACATTTTTTGAGGATCGATATTCTCAATAACAGTCGAAGGCTCTTATCGATCCCCCGAAATGAATCTCCTCGACAATACCTTTCCAACAAGATATCATGTGCCCCAAATAGAGATCGTATGCAAAAGTTACGACCCTAGGAAGTTGATGTACTAACTTACCCAAACGGGGCCCACATGACTTTTGGCGTTTCATCTCCTAGGTTTAGGTTTTTTGGATGTCTAGGTTTTGTGACATTCTGGTTTATTGTAAAAAAGTCCTTCAGAGCCTCATTGTAATCACCTTCTTGCGAATGAGCATAGTCATCGCATCTCTTCTCAGAGATAAGCCGCCACCGTTCTAGCAAGCTTGTTTTCCGCTGCATTTTACAGTTTTAACTTATTTCCTTATTGAATAGAAAATAAATTTTACTATATCTCTGTTATTTTGTGTTAAACATGTTTTATTAATCTGTATTCATTTCATTCTGCTCATAAAATTTGGATCAGTGGTATCAGAGCGCGATCTGCTCTTTGTCATCTTAATGCATGTCCCCAACGAGGTCAGGGTATAAAGAATTGGATCTTGAGCTTGTTTCTCTTGAGAAAAATCTCTCACATGCCCAAAAGACCTCTCATGGTAGGAGAAAATAAATGTGACGGGACAGGATATCCTTTCAAAATGTTGCTTGAGGAATCCCTCACACAACAGAGGAACAAGATGATGGATAGTATCGCACAAATCCTTCAACGACTACCAACAGGCGACACATCTTCCTCGAGCAGAGGTGTCACCCTCTTCAAGGTACAAATAAACTTCGATATTCCTATATTTTAAGGTCATATAGACACAGATGTTGTAGACAAGTGGTTGAATCTACTAGAAGGGTATTTTTCTGTTCATAACTTTTTGAATAGAGAAAAGATTACTTTTGCGCTCCTCAAAGCTATTTCCCATGTCAAAGATTGGTGGGAAACTTTCTGTGAGAAAAATGAAATAGAGGAACCCTCATTATTTATAGTCACAGCCACCTAGGAATCATTCAGGGATGCTATTAAGGAACAATATTACCCTGTCAGAAGTTATGACGACTTGTATACCAAATGGACCACACTGTGGCAAGAAAGAGACCGAGCAGTGCGAAAGTTCACAAATATCTTCCATACCTTGCACACCAAGTTGGGTATCAAATATTAGGAGTGACATCTAGTGCTCAAGTATCGCGGTGCTCTTCATATATACATATAGAACGAAATGGAATTTCTAGACATCTCGTCCTTGGGCACGACCTACTGATATGTCGTCAAAATCGAGCATAAGATCAATTAAAAGACGTGGAAATTTGGGCCTAGGAACCCCTCACAGAAAAATCTTGGAAAGGGCGGCCCAAACCCACATAACAAAGGAAAGAGAAAATATGGACAATATCAAGACAACCAATCCAAGCCATAAGCAAATAAGGATACCAAAAAAACAAACAAAGATACCGGGAAGTGGTGTGACTTCCATAAGATCCCTTGGCATAACACTGTTGATTGTCGCTCAAAGAATTCGTTGGTGGCTGAAGTGAAAGTTGAGTCAGAACCAGAAAGGGGAAGACAAATCATTGACGTGGAACCCAGTTCCACCATTTCTACCACCAAGCTCCATCTTGGTGAATCAGACGAGCCAGAAGAAGGTGAACACCTCTTCCATTCACAGATGTGGGTGAAAGGCAGCCCACTGCACTTCATCGTTGATAGCAGTAGCCAAAAGAACCTCATCTCAGCAGAGGTCATGTAGTGAATGGACCTACCGACAATGTTGCACCCACAACCCTAAACCATTGGATGGCTTCTCCAAGGAATATATCTTCGCGTCAGCCAACAATGTCGACTGTCATACAACATCAAGCCCTTCAAAGACGAGGTATTGTGTGATGTTGCTCCTCTAGAAGTTTGTAATATTTTTTTGGGCCAAACTTATTAATGAAAACATCTTCCTGTATATGAGTCTAGGAATCATAGTGTTATTATTACTTTGAATAGGAAATTATACATGATACCTGAGGCAGTCCCTCCTAATGCTATTTCCTTGATCTCTTCCAAGCAATGAAGGAAGGTCATCTCTCGGACCGGGAAATTTTTATTCTTCATGTTTCTCTCTGAGAGTGAGCGAAAGATCGCAGCCGCATTGATGCAGGAGCATCGCTATCAAATCCAGAAAGGCATGCGTGGAAGCGAAGTCGACACCTTAGCACATTGAAAGAACCAAAGTTGAATCTTAACCAACTTGGTAGAGGTGTAGAGTTTTGAATTTTGTGTTAATTAAATTAGAGTGTGTATAGTCAGACCACCATTTGAAAGGACAGAACAATTGTAAATCCTTTACACGACTGTAATATATTACAGGTGTAGGATAATTGCTTGATTAGTCATTAGGTTACATGTAATCAAGCTAGGTAGGTAACCACCAAGGTTGAATGTGATAAGATTTAGATAGGAGGAAGAAGAGCGAGGAGGCTCTGGGTCCTTAGACAAGTTTTTCATTGTGTTTTCTATGTTTGTAGGAGATAGTGACTGTAATGATGTTTTTTTCTTTGAAATGAATAGAACATAGAAAATTGATTCAATTGTACAGTGTTGATACTGTTTGACTGTTATTATGTATTTTGTGAATGTATGAGGTTCATGGAGAATGAATAATTGAATAAGTCTCTAAGTATTTCTCTTTTGTAAGTTATGCAAGGAATGCATATTGAGCGCAAGGAGTGTGTGTGAAGGAGTATTTTCAACTCAAAGTTTAGAAGAGATAGCGGGGCATTTTCGTATGCAGAGTGTGCATATTGAGTGCAAGGAGTATGCGTAGAGGAAAACTCGTTGTAAGTTTGAAGGCTCAGGAAGTTGAGCGTAGAGTATGCCAGGAGGGCATTAGAAAGTCTTTTGAAAAGATGTAGAGTGCAAGTGTGTGCCAGGGTGAGGTTTAAATTTCATTTGCCAAAAGCTCAGGAGGAGTAGTGTTTCTAAGATTTGAAAGTAAACACTTAGAAAATTTCTAAGTTTTGAAGAGTTGAAGAGTTCAAAGGTCGAGCACAGAAATTGAAATTTCGAAGGAAGAACAAGTATGGAGGATTGAGTGGGATAAATCCTTCATAGTGAAGTTCGTGAAATCCAAAATCGCGAAACGATTGTGGTCGTTCGTTGAGGCAGAACACATGGCGACAGAGCAATGTTTCGCTGATTCATAAATTGGGGAGTTGGAGGTAGGCTCTGTGAAAACTCGCGAAAAGAGAAATCGTGATTTAATCATAGCCGTTGAAACTATGGAAGGTTGTGAATCATTGATTCGACGTAAGCAAAGTTTAAAGAATTCACAATTTCGGGTATCAGAGGAAGGGAGACGAGCAACCTTTCAATAGCCGAAACGCGAAGTTCTGATTTGCAAAGAATTGATCTGGATCATTGAGTCATGGGAAGTCTCAGACTATTGATCTGAGGTGATAGATTTTGGGAGTTCGGGAGTTTGAAAGACGGAGAGTCAGGTTGACTCATATACCTGACATGTGAAATTGTGATGTGCCTTTTTGGATAGGCATGTGGTCACAGCGGGTGGTCACATGGAGGAAACTTTACACCTGGTGTTAGTTCACGTGGGTGAGGTTTCGCTAAAGGACCTTTGAATTTGTATTGTAAAGGTTCCAGCAGGGAATTGTAGATCTAGTCGAGCTCGATAGGTCGAAATATCCAAGACTGGGAGGTCACACAACCCTTGGAGAGAAGGGGGGTCTGCACCGAGTGGTATCAGAGCCTGAAAAAGCTTGAAGTTATATTTAGTGTGTTAGGAACAATTGAAGCAATGTCATCGAGGGTATGGATAGGACCACCTATAGAAAACGATGTTGTAGGAAGATAAATGAGAGAGCTTCTCGCAAGGTTAGAAGCAATGGAAGAAATGAAAATAAGGACACGTGTCACTGAATATGTTAGTGATGCAAAAAGTGAAGAAATAGAAGTTGAAGAACCTACAGGGGAACATGTGGTTGAAGAAGGCTTATTGAAAAATGTTGTGAAGTTGGGGGCTAGAGAAAATATGGACGTCCCAATGTATGAAGGTAATTTGGATGCCAAAGAGCTATTGGACTGGATAAGTTCCATGGATAAGTATTTCAACTATGAAGATGTCGATGAAGGAAGGAAGGTGAGACATGCTATCACCAGATTAAAAGGACATGCAACATTGTGGTGGGATGAACTGCAGGCAGAGAGAAGGAGAAAAGGAAAACAAAAGATAAAGAATTAGGATAGGATGGTAGCCAAACTGAAGGCTAAATTTATACCTAAGGATTACTAGATAAATATTTTCAGAAAGTTCCATAACTCGAGACAGAGGGGTATTACAGTGAGAGAGTATACAAAAGAATTCTATAGGCTGAATATTAGGACTGGAAAAAGAGAAAAGAATGATGAAAAAGTTTCCAGGTATATAAATGGATTAAGGTATGAAATTCGGGATGAGATCAACATGATGACTGTGAGGATAGTGGAAGATGCTTATCATATTGCACTGAAGGCAGAAGAAAATTTGGCCAGAAACCGGAGTCAGCAAAACAGAAGCAGAGGCTCAAATAGAGGTAAGGGAATTGTCTATGATAAGGCACCAAAAACCAAGGATGAGATTGAGAAATCATATGGTCACTTTGAAATAGGAGGAAGTTCTCGAAGAAGACTGTTTGGTGGGAGAAATTATTTTCCTCGAGGAAGAGGAAGAGATAGAGGAGGTGGAGTTAAATGTTATTCTTGTGGAAAGCCAAGACACATGTCTTGGGAATGGCCCGAGAGGAATAAAGAAGGAGGAGGATAATCACACATTTCTGAAGCTCAGAAGAATGTGGAAGCAGAAGAAGAAGAAGAACAAGGACAAAACCTTATGATGAGGAAAGTTCTTCTAAAGCTAGAGAAGGAAATAGAAGGCTTGGTTCAATGAACGGGTTTGTTCAGGACTGATTGTAAAACAAAGGACAAAGTTTGCAAAATGATTATAGACAGTGGGAGCACTGATAATTTAGTATCTACAAAAATGGTGGAAAAGCTGGAGCTGGAGACAAATGCACACCCAAGCCCATAGAAAGTTTCGTGGCTACAGAAAGGACATCAAGTAATGGTAAGTCAACAATGCAAAGTTGAATTTAAAATAGGAGGCTATAAAGATGAGATTTTGTGTGATGTAATTCCCATGGATGTTTGTCATATTTTTTTGGGAAGATCATGGCAGTTTTATAGGAATGTCATTCATGATGGGAGAAAAAATACTTACACTCTAGAGAAAAATGGTAGAACTCACATGTTACTACCAATAGAAGAGAAGAAAGGAAAGGAAGAAGCCAACACAAGAATACTTCTCATCAGTGGGAAGGAACTCTTGAAGGAGATTAAGAAAGATCAAGAAATGCAATTTATTGTAGTAAGGAAGCCAAGAGTTATCCTTACCAATATTTCTATGAATGATTTTCCTAAAGTAATCCAAGAATTGTTAGAGAGTTTTGCTAACATAGTAGTGGATGTGTTGCCTCACTCATTACCACCCATTAGGATTATTAGTCACCATATTGACTTGATTCCAGGAGCTAGTTTACTAAATAAAGCAACGTATAGGCTGACACCTCGAGAGAATGAAGAAGTTAAGAATCAAGTTCATGAGTTGTTGGATAAAGGTTTAGTCAAGGGAAGTCTAAGCCCATGTGAAGTGCCAACTATATTGAGTCCAAAGAAGGATGGGGGATGGAGAATGTGTACAGATTCCAGAGCCATCAACAAGATAACCATCAGGTATAGATTTCCTTTACCCAAGATGGATGATTTGATGGATTGTTTGAGTGGAGCAAGCTATTTTTAAAAAATAGACTTGAAGAGTGGATATCATCATATAAGAATGAGAGAGGGAGATGAATGGAATACAACATTCAAGACAAATGAAGGTTTGTTTGAATGGCTAGTCATGCCATTTGGATTGACAAATGCACCAAGCACATTTATGAGATTGATGAATCAAGTACTGAAGGAATTCATAGGTAAATTTTTCATTGTATATCTAGATGATATATTAGTTTTCAACAAAACAGAGGAAGAACATTTAAATCACTTGACATTAGTGATGAGGAGATTGCAGCAAGAAAAGTTGTTAATAAACTTGAAAAAAAGTTCTTTTATGAAGACATAACTCATATATTTGGGTTTTGTGATCTCTTCAAATGAATTGAAGATGGATCCAGAGAAGGTGAGAGAAATCAAAGAATGGTCATCACCAAGGAGCATATTTTAGGTGAGAAGTTTCCATGGGTTAGCAAGTTTTTATAGAAATTTTATCAGAAATTTTAGTGGTATATGTGCACCCATGATGGATTCTGTTAAGAATAAACACAAATATTTTAATTGGACAAAGGAGGCTAAGAAAAGATTCAAGGTGTTGAAAATGAAGATAACAGAACAACCAATTTTGGTTTTACCCGATTTTGGAAAAAAAAATTAGATGAGGTGTGATGCAAGTGGAATAGCCATTGGAGCAGTTTTGAGTCAAGATAATAGGCCAGTTGCTTATTTTAGTGAAAATTTGAATGACGCTAAGGAAAAATATTCTACATATGAGAAGGAGTTTTATGCAGTTATTCAAGCTTTGAGGAAATGGATACATTATTTAATTCCAAAAGAGTTTGTCTTGTATAGTGATAATCAAGCTTTGCAATTTATTACTAGGCAAGAGAAGTTGAATTAGAGGCATGCTAAGTGGGTAGAATTCATGCAGAATTTTACTTTTGTCATTAAACATATTT
>ML894872.1:0-12302 GCA_009831015.1 Picea engelmannii | reverse complement strand
TCCCCATGTTCAATTCACCTATGTGTAGTGTTCTATTGTAACTGATAAAATGATAACAAAGACACTAGTAAGGGATATATGTATACATACCTTTCTTAGATTTGTCACATGCTGAGGCCAAGAATACTTGCTTCTGTTTACACTCTAAGCAATTCCCCATGGTTACCTCTACTCCTTTCTACATATACACTTTCATCGAGTGACAGAGCTTGTTCATTTCCTGCTCTGACATGGTGAGCTTGTTGTACCTCGTGTTGTGTGAAAAAATTAAACAATGGCACCATAGCTAAGAAACATAGTGCATGAGATAAGTTCGGTAAAAAAGTTAAACAATAGCACCCTCAAGATGTTGGGAATTTTTGATGAATTCATGGAGACCTGATGGGAAAGCCAAATTTTAAGATCTAACAAAAGCTAAGCTCCATATGGTGACTTTACAAGACACATGGCTATGGTTCTATAATGCTACTTCTATCAACCCTAGTCCTCCCTCCCCATTTGGATTTGACATAGTAAAAATTACTGTANCATTAACCCAATTATCAATAAAATAATATAAAAATAACGAAAAACTAATTAATATTGATCTTTGGCCTTTTCACAAATGCGTTGCCGGTCAAAGTTTCTTGCAGTCTTTGCAGATGAAAAACTAGGTGCTTGCCTTAGCGTATTCTCTTCAACCTTTGAATAACTGAAATACATCTGTATTTGTCCCCGTATTTGGAGAGGACAGAATGAACTCGGTGTTCACGTCCTCCTATTTGTAGAGGATAGACTAAACTCGAGGCTCGCCTTAGCATATATTTTCTTCGACCTTAAATTAAAACGAAATACACTTGTATTTGCACTTAATTAAGATGGGGCAGGAGGGTGAATTTCATCTATTCCTTAATGCTTGCCTTCTGTAAACTCCACTGACAAGTCATGTATTTGTATTATCTACTCTATTTAATTTAATGGCATTTGATGGAATTAATTATGCACTTCAACTATGTCAGTGCTAGTCACCTACTATGTCAGTGCTAGTCACCAAATCCAAGGATTTTGGTCTTAAAGCTTAGGTTTGGTGATAAGCCTGGACGTCTAGTGATTTTTCAAGCTTTTATGGATAGTGGCTTGTTTCAGCTACGTTTTTGTGAAAATTTCCATTAAAGAATTTATATTTGAAATCAAGAAACAAAGATTTCCATGGCATATGTTAGCCATGATTGCATTGGAGTCCATTATGATGGACGACTTATTAAATTTAATTACAAAATTAATAAAAGAACCACTTCTTTCTCTCTTAATATAACTCTTTTTATATTTTATATATTTTAATTAATTTTATTGATTTAACAAATATTTTTAATATTATATAAAAAATTTGAAATCAAAATTAATTATCAATAAAATTAAAAACATTTAATTTTAAAAATAGATGTTTTTATAACTATGAGCCATGTTTTTTTTATCTTGATCCTTTTAAACCGCAATGCATTCAAGTTCAGATGAAAACATATACATGGACATAAAACCTAGTCTCAAAAATATCTATAGCAGTGAGAAAGGTACTTCTATATTATTATGAAAAAGGATGGAAATGGATTTCATTATGCATATGGAGGTGTGTACTTATATAGTCTCTAGTATCTCAGGCTTGTTAATGCACACATCTAGAGCAATTGAGACGGTCTAAGTGGCTAGGGATAACAATTCGACAAGGCTCACAGACACTTCAAATCTTACAAGCAAAATGTTAAACAATATGGGTATGAGCCTCTCATCTACTATGGTGGGAGGAGATTTAGTAAAAGGAAGCTCCGTGAAAGATTTGATAGGCTCGTACTATGTGTGCTGCTATGGCTAAGAAAACTCTTGACCTTATTTGTAGGTTTATAAGTGTGACGGTGATAGGTTCAACATCTGGATCTTTAATTGTCTGTAATGTCTGCTTAAGGAGGAAAACAAATGTAAAATTGAACCTTAGGACATGGAATGTTCACAAAAGACTTGCTCCATTCTTGCATAGCCTTTGGCTGCCTATTCTCCACCTCGGTGCTGTGTAAAGCAGATAAGGAAAAAATATGCATAGCCTTTGGTTGCCTCTTCTCCACCTCGGTGCTGTGTAAAGCAGATAAGGAAAAAATATGCATAGCCTTTGGTTGCCTCTTCTCCACCTCGGTGCTGTGTAAAAGAGACAAGACATAAGCATATAAGACAAAAAAAATAAATCAAGTAAATTAATTTTAAACCACTACACTTGAACTTTGAGCTTCATGTATACTAGAACTTATTACGAAAACATGGACTAACTATTTTGCAACTATTTCCCTTGTTTATTTATCAAACACTCAATTTAAATGTTGCAAATTTCATTTACTTTACAACTATTTATTGTACGTTGATGTGTCCAACCCTGCCTTCAAGAGTTAGTTTACTGTGGAGAACCCTTGGATTTTAAAGTTCCCATGTAAAACTTCATCTTTTTATAGGACACACAACCTTAATATATGGGTCCATTGTCTCATTTTATTTTTCTAAGCTTTAGGACAAAATTGTATATCAAACAAGGGCTGCATGGCATCTTAGTCCTTGCTAAGTAAATTTGGAAATGAAGATGATAGTTAACACCCTATAATTATTCATGATGATTACTTTGAAACATGAATAATATGCTAACAAATGAGCTACTTTCATAATCTTAAAATAAATTAGCTTCTTAAAATAATTCAACATAGACTCACAAGGGATGGAGAAAGCCTTATTGCTCCATGATAACAGATAGTTTATAGATTTCACATTTTATAATATATATTTTAATATATATAATATTTTACTATCTTAATATAATAATAATAATAATAATCTATTTTTAAGGTCACGACCAAGCCAGCACACCAAATTGGTGTATGAGACCCCCTTGTTTGTGGGACAAGGGACCCCCCTTCGCCCAACGATTTGACTGGTAAAGTCTACGAAGGTATACATACCCTACCTCCCTCTAGATTTGAACCTGTGACCTCTTAAGAGGAAACACATGTTCTTAACCATTAGACCCACTCAGACTGTATATAATTATAAAATATAATATAATTTTAATATATAATATATTATAATATTTTATGTGCCAAAGTATATATATATATATTATAAAATATATAATATATACTTTAATTTATATAATATATATTTTAATATATATAATATTTTACTATCTTAACATATATATATATATATATTATAAAATATAATATACATTTTAATATATAATATATTATAATATTTTATGTGTTAATATATATATACTCTAATTTATATAATATTATAATATATATTTTAATGTGTTAACATATATATTATAAAATATATAATATATATTTTAATTTATATAATATTTTAATATGTTATGACATGATACATTCAAAACATTAACATCATTATTTATTTTTTCCTCTATATTATATTATAAAATATATAATATATATTTTAATTCATATAATATTTTAATACATTATGACATGATACATCTAAAACATCAACATCACTATTCATTTCTTAAATTAAAAAAAATATTTTTATTGTGGTGGTGTAATAAGTGTTATATATGTTATACAACTCGAAATGGGATGAGCATGGAGACTGGGCAGGATGAGATTTTCATGGAGTCCCAGCCCGGTTATCACTGCAACTACCCACTTTTGAAGATTTGCTGGAGGATGTCGCCCCTGTCAACAGAACTATGAAAGATAGCTGGGGCTGGGGCCAAACAGGTGTATACACCACGACAGAAGGATATAGAAACTTGCAGGCTACAAGAAACAACAGCCAAACTCCGACATTCTGGAAAAACGTCTGGGAACCGCTAGCCGTACCAAAAGTGAATTTCTTCTTCTGGACCCTGGTGCATAATAAACTTCTAACGGGAGATAACCTAGAGAAAAGGAACATAGTGGGACCTCACAGATGTGTGTTATGCAACAATAATTCTGAAACAGCCCAACACTTATTCATGGAATGCATCTTTGCTAAAGAGGTTTGGGGACTCATCCTACAGGACCTCCAAATATCACTTCAGCCTCAGAATTCTGTTGCGGAGCTCTTTGCCTCTTGGAGTCTCATCTATCCCCAACGAATCCCCTCAAAATCCTTTTGGCGCAAAATCTGGACAGCGATTCCCAAGTATGTTTGTTGGCAGCTTTGGTTGGCACGCAATCAACTAATTTTCAAAGAGCTGCGGCACTCCCCGATGCAAGTAGCTGCAAAAGCTAAATCCTTCCTCCTGGAAGCGGCCCAACAACAGTATTTTAAAGAGGATCCTTCGTTATTGCCCGAGGAAAAGAGGTGGCTAGGCCCTCTTGTGCCTTATCCAGGTAAGCTTCCACTCTCCCCTCAATCTGTCACACCGGATTGGCGCATAAGAGATGATGACGACACTTTCCAGTCTTGGTGGCGGTCTCAAAATTTATCCACAATTTTCTTTGACRRGGCRTCTAAAGGAAATCYCGGTGTCGYTGGTGMTGGGGGGGTCATCTACTCCYYRGAGGGGTCTACAAAAGACTGTTTCTRYTRGGKDTTAGGTCAGAAAACCAACAATCAAGCCGAGATGCTAGGGCTCATTAAAGCTTGCCACATTGCCAGAGAAAAAGGAATCAAAGACCTTCAAGTATTCGGAGACTCAGAGATAATAATAAAAAACTTAAACAAGGAGACACGGTTCAACAACGCCAGCGTGGACAGATTGAAGAGAGTTCTTCAAGACTTCAACTCGTGCAAGTTTTATCACATTCTTAGAAAGTCAAACATTGAAGCTGATCAGATGGCGAACAAAGGCAGCACACTCATGAAATGACTGCTAATTGTAAACAATGAAAGATTTGTTCAAACTCCCTGAGAATGCTGAAAAACAAAAGCAACAACAGTTAGTAAACTGTATTGTATTAGGGGTCGCTTCGACTAAGACCCATTTTCAATTCAGATAAATAAATCTCATACCCGCTATAGTTAAAAATATATATATATATATATATATATATATATATATATATATATATATATATATGTTATACAACTAATTAAAATTGTTGTTATTGATTATGTAATTAATTTTAAATATTGAAATACTTGAAGGTAACAATAAGACTTGAAATATATTAACCAATTAGAGATGAGAAAAATAAATATTTTTACTATATCAAAAAATATTTATTTATTTTTTTAAGTTAAACATTACATTTTATAAACAAATTTAAAATATAAAGCAAATTAATGTCAAATTAATAACAAACTCATTGCTATAATTCTACTTTGGCAGGGACTAATAATACATATGAATTTTCCATCTCATGTAATCATATTTAAGCAAACTTTAAATACTTTTCCAAGACCTCATATAATACGATCCATAATAGGAGGTGGTATAAGGATTATGTCATAATTCCAAAAGGAGCTTAGTGAAATCTTTATGCCATTAAAATATTAAAAGAGATATGAGATGTATGAACCGTGTAAACATAAAGGAGATGGTAGGGAAACTCATGTAATGACTTTATGGAATAGACCGATAAATAAAGTGAAGGTCAAAACCTTGTTTTTAAATGATGTGAAATGAAGATGTCCAGGTCAAACCCTTGTTTTTAAATGATGTGAAATGAAGATGTATAAATGAAACATATTTTAATCTTTTGGCATGGTATGGTATACCAATTTTAAAATAAAGTTATAACTAGAATGTTTGAATGAGAGATATAAGAGCACAAGTTGTAAGTTGTAATGTATAGGTGTTCAAATATATTGTGTTATTGTGTAAAATATGACATTGTAAATCATGTGAGGAGTGAAGAAAGGGTCATGTTTAACAATAAGTGAAGTGTCACGATGATAATTTCACCAAGTATCTTGTCAACTTTAGTGAGAGTGCATATAAATTTTTTGTAAGCGGTTTGAAATGAGGGGGAGTCTGACAATGTTTTGTTGGCTAGAAACTAATGACACAAATGGTCATCAAGAGGCCCCATGAAGTTTATCCAACATTTCGTCGATGAATGAAATGAGAAATTTGTTCTTGATTGTTATCTTATTTAACCCTCATTAATCTATGCACAACCTGAAGGACCCATCTTTCTTTCACACTAATACTACTGGAGCTGCATATGGGATTTTGCTTTTTGTGATAACACCACATTTCAATAGATCATGGACTAACCTTTCTATTTCAATTTTATGGTGATGAGGTATCTATAAGGTTTAACATTGACCGGACTTGATCCTGGCTTAACTTCAATTATGTGTTCAATCCTTCTTTCTGGTGGCAACTCCATGGGCAGGTCTTGAAATACCTTTTTGTGCCTTTGAATTAATTCTTGAATTTCTAATGATCTGGGGTCACCTTGTTCTGAATCTTGTACCTCTATTTGGTGGCATTGGCTAAATAGGCAGATGCTCCCTTTTTCATAAGCTTTTCCATTTGTTGAGATGTCACAATTTGTGTGCAAGGAGGTTGGAACCCATGCAATTTGTAACTTTTTCCTTGCCATTTAAATTTAATAAAATCTTCCCGGTGGTTAGCAGAGTAGGTGCCTAGTGTTTGCAACCACTGAACTCCCAAGACCACATCTACTCCTCCGAGTGGTACAATGAAGAGTTCTGATGTCAGATTATAATCTTTTATTTGTAATTGCACCTTATGGCATTTCACCACATTTTCGACTTTTTTTCCATCTGCAACTATTACTTTCATATCCAGGACTAGGTGTACAAATAATTTAAGCCTTCTTGCAACATTGATGTCGATAAAATTGTGGGTACTCCCTGTATCGACTAATACTGTGACATTATTATTTCTTATATGCCCTCTCAATTTAAGAGTTTGTGGTTTATTGATACCTGTCATGGCTGCTATTGAGACCCTTGGTGTGTTCTCACTCTCTGGCTCTAGTGCAATATCTTGTGGGTTTTCTACTTCTTCCTCTTCCGATTCTTTAATATGTGAATCATCGTCTTTCTATGCTTCACATGTATATATTTTTTTTGAGTTTTCTCTATTGTAACACCTATGTTTTGGATCCCATTTATCTCCACATCTTTTACATTTCCCTTCTTTTATTCTTTATGCCTCCAACCCAAGCAGAGTTTCCGCTCTGAGATGTGGTGGAATGTACTTGGAATTCCTTTTGTCTGTTGCTTCAGGTGGCATTTGCTTCGAGTACCCTTTAAAATTTTTTAGTGCTGGCTTCTTAATTTTTTTTTCGATAATTTTTACATTGCGTCTTTCTTTTTCCAAGGTTGTGATACTATGCATTTGCAGTTTGTCTCTAATGTATTCTTTCAATCCCGATACATAAGTTTGGAGTCGTTGTTCATATGTTAGCTCAGGTACTTGTGTCACCAATGCTTCCAATTCATACGTGTACTCGTCTACATCATTTTTCCGTTGTAGTCTAGTAATTTTTGCAAATAATTCCTTGTGGTCTACACCTTGAAATTTCTTAGGGAAGTCATTTTTGAAGTTATCCCAACTATAAGAGCACACCTTCGTCGTTGCCTTCCACCACATATACTAGGTGTATGCATTACCTTCGAGCTGCATGGAGGCGGATTTGATTTTTCATTGTCGATCTGAATATTATAAATGTCAAAGTACTCTTCATCTTTCTTAATCCATGCCACACATTGTTTTCCGTCTCCATCAAACTTTGACAAATCAATTTTTACTTTCGAATGGTACCCATATATTTGATGTGCTTAGTAAGGTGGAGTTTGATTGAGGAAGTGATGTCCACCAAAAGATGTATTTGGTTGATGATTATGAGAGTATTCGTTGGTTGTGCTTGAAAATTTTAGTGAGTTATCCACATCCCTGCCTCCTGATGCATGCTTATCTTTAACAAGTGTTGCATGGCAACTTAGTCCCTGCCACACGCTTTAAAATGAAGAATATATGGAGGAATAGTATATTCAAATATAAGTGTTGTTGATTTAATTAATTCCAAAAAAACTACAATTAGAACTTCAAAATAAAAAAGATCCAACTACAACAGCCAAACCCTAAAAATGCTTTGGAAACTTTGAGAAAAAGAGGAAGGAAGCTACATAACTATCAGTATCAAGGTAGACCGAGGCTTTTTTTCTTTTAGCAAATCAAAGTCGAGAGAGACTTTTTCTTCCAATAGCAATTGAGTTTAATCAATCTATTGATCAAGGAAAAAGAAAACATGGAAAAACCTTAACTTGTTACCACCCCGAGCTTAGTGTCATGTTCAACGGTTTTGATTTTACAAATGCTCGCTCGACATTCATTCTTATGCTTGGTTTTGTCACTCAACTGCTCTCTGTCTGTCTCTGTAATTCTCCCAAGAAGTCCCTCTGTGTCCGTCTTTGTAATTCTCCCAAGCAATCCCTCTGTAGTCCGAAGGATTTAATTAGAAGAAGATCCTTCATGATGGACAAGGCCATGGGGATCTAATTAGAATAAGATCCTTACTTCACGATGAGCACGACCATGGTGGAACAATGGTATTAAATTGAAGTCCAGTTGTTTGCCGCCTACAATGTTTACTTGGAAGACAACATCCTTCCAATCACCAATTTCTTTTGCGTTGTCCAGGGAGAGCTCCTAGGATAGCCATTTGGAGGCTACTGTTATGGCTTTATGCATGTCTTATTTACATATCTCCTACCCTTTGCTCAATTTTCTTGATTTATGATATATCCACTTTAGTATTTGACAAGCAACTTGAAGATGCCAAAGTTCATACGATCATATTCTTTTCTTTGCTTTAACACAATCCTTTACCTGTAAAACAAACACACTCTCTTCTTTGCTTGACCACGATCTTCTAAGAGGATATGGCTTATCATAGTGGTAAGTATTTTGCTCCCAAATTTCTTAATTAAGAAAGTATTAATGTAGAAAAAAATTAAAATAGAGATATGCTCTTTAATAAGATAGCGGTCTAATATTAGTAATGGGAGTAAGGTTTTAATGTTTTTTTGTTTAGGTTAATAGATAGATTTGACTGACTTGGATAATACTTATCCATTGCCACATTCTTGGCCTGTTCCGTACTACTCCCAAGATAGTGAATGGCTGCAACTCGTAACGTTACTGAAACCTTGGAAATGCTTACCTGCCTGCATGAAAGGAAGGGCTCTTCACAGCTCCTGTAACCGACAGGGAACCGACACAGAAGGAATTGATGTCAACAACTAGCTCCTTACCTACCTGGATGGAAGAGAGTTCAAATGTGAACTGCAAAAGAAGCACTTTTGATCGGATTTGTTCGGTTTCAGCATGAATTCCCCATAGGTTGCAGTGAGAATACCCTTAGGTTGTTGCGGTAAAGATTGATGATACACGTTCTTCCTAATGATGGTGAAATGGACGACTCAAGTATAAGCTTATGCATCTTAATATAAGCAAATTCTATCTCCTCATCCTCTATCCTCTAACGCTTATGAAATATTATTTTGCGTGACACCCAGTAGCTGTAATTCAAGCTTCTTTTCTTCTTGAAGAAATCACCCAGATACACAACAGAGTTGGAAGACAACATCCTTCCAATCACCAATTTCTTTTGCGCTGTATCTACCCCTGGGTTGCCAGATTGTTCTGGTCCCTGGATGTCGAACTTGCGTATTATTGAAATTTGAATCCTTCTTCATCAAATCTTCATACACACTTTTGTGGATATTCCTGCAAGTTTAGGGAGTGGCCTCCTTATTGCATCAAGAAAAGCCAGCTGCACCATTCAGTCAGGGTAGGCGTGTGCGTGGGGGTGATGTATCAAAACACTTAATGTGTGTAACGGTGAATTGAATCTAGAGGGTGCATTGGTTGCAACAGAAACCCATACCTGATGCGGGATGGTACAAATGGCCAGTGTATCAAATATTGGATCTCAAAATATACATGGAACTTGTTAAGCTCGAGGTGCATATCACACCCTGGGTGAGATGGGTCTGTGCTACTAGATAGAGATCACTACGATTTTAAATATGGCCTCTGTTCTTTGCAGTAACGAGTCTTATGGCTTGTCACTTCAGGGATTGCAGATCCATCCTCCCACGGCTAAAGTTATGCATAATCTTATTACAATTGGGTGGTGCTATTAATTTTTCATGAATGAGAATCTTTGTTTTCAGATCTTATTATGATTTTGATTTTGAGTTGGCAAAACTCAGGGCTCGAATGATATCTCATTCCCACCTTGGCTTGGGAGGTTGGCACCACTCACTTTCAAATTTTCAGCATCACAGTCCATCCCATTTTTTCACCCTATTCGTGTCCATGCCATTGTGATCTTGTAGATTAATCCAATGTAACCTTCTTTGCAATTTTGCTAAGTTGAGTCATTCCAGATCTGATCTCTCCCTGGTTCATGTTTCACGGTAATTGTACACCCAAATACACCTCTTGTAGAAGCACTGTCTCACATCACTATAAATTTAGTCCTTGTAGAACCAATGACTCATTCCAATGATTATCCCTTGCTTGAATAGTGTCTGTGATTGCTTGAATATTAATCTGATTATACACACTAGGTTTGCCTTTCTTATCTGTCTTGCCAGTTTGTAATTCCTCCGGATGCATGCAGTTAGGTCTTGCTCATGCCAGTATGGGCCTGAGTAACTTTTACACTTTTCTTTCAGTTATAAGTCCTCAACTAGTTCATGAAAGGTTACTTGGTCAACTTTGCACCATCACAAAATTTCCAAGAACTGATGAAAAGTTATCCATTAGTTAGGGGATACTTGATGGACAAGTGCATCAAGTGATTCAGCCGATGTAGAGGCATAGGCATCTTGATGAATTTCCTTACAGCTAGACGGGAGATCAGTCTCTTAGCATTATAGATCAGTCTTAGTATCCGAGTATTGACCGCCACTTACTGTTTTACTCTTAAGAAAGAAATTTGGCCGATGGGGTATGTTTCGTTGAAATAGTAAATTGCTATATATGTATTCAGTAATCTTATTCATTTAGTTTAAATGTCTGTTTTATTTGAACACATGTTACTTCTCAATCAAAAAATGAAGGATAAAGATTTCTAACCAGCAATGTATGTGGACAAGTCCCTAAGACTGGTTCCTATTGTTGTGATGCTCCTCTCCTTATGTGCCCTTTCATTTTTCGATTACTAAAGCTTCTGTTGTATTCTCTTTGAAATCCTTAAGTGCATTGACCAACAATAGCGAGTTTTGAATTTGAGTTTTTTAAGGCTCCAACCTCAGAGTTGAGGTTTATCTTTCCCTATTCTAAAGAAAACACAAGCTTATGAAGCTTTTGTATGGTATCAAGCTTGATTGAGACTTGGTTTGGAAGTTGTTCATTCTCAAACTGACTAGAAGCAAATTGTTCTTCTAAATAGAAATAGATTTTCGTAACAACAAATCTTATTTCATAAGTTATGTTTTTCTCATGTAGCTCCAAAATCTTTTCTTTCATATAAAAAATCTCCTATTTCAACTTTTCATTGTCTTGTTGCAGGGTTTGGAAAGAGTTATGCAACATAAGTATTTCTTTCACTTTCACTTTCACTTGAGCCATAAGTATTTCTTTCACTTTCACTTGAGCCATTAGCTCTGTATTTTTTATAAGCTATCTGCACACTTCTTCCAATTTCTTGACATGGTCCATTGAATCAGTAATGTCTCTTTTAAGCATTACTCCCTCTTCCCGTTAGTAGCCATCGTATAATGTAATATACATATAATAATATACTAATATTATTTATTATATATAATTTATATGATATTATTAGCTAAAATTATAATTAAATATAAATTTATAAATGCCCTGAAAAGTCACTGACATATCTTGGGCAATGCCTGCTATATTGGTCTGCAGCCTAGGAAGAGAATTTTCTTTTATTTTAATTAAGTGAGAGAGAAGCTTCTAGAGAGCATAAGAACACAATATTCAAGTAAAATGCAAATAATTCAACCAGGCAGTCTCACATCATGTATATAAAATCCGTTGTAAGTTTATTTTAGCTACAAAGTGGAGAATTTTCCAAAGTAGGTGACAATGTCCTTGCAGAATGAGTTAGAAGTTAGGGGTTGGTGCAAAGCGATCGTAATTTTGACAAATTTCTACAAGTTCTGTTAATGTTGTTAAATTCTTCACCAAATTTCTACAATTTATGTTATTGTTGTTAAATTCTTCACCGTGGTGATTTGCAGATGATGCTTAAAAGAAATGAGAAAAATTCATTTGAATTGATGAGATTTTGGAGCTTAGAGGTTAGCATATATGGAAATTTGAAAAAAATGGACTGTTACAAATTCAGGTTTGAATTTATATATTAACCATAAAAAAAAAA
>WSFP011525415.1:0-12302 GCA_009831015.1 Picea engelmannii | reverse complement strand
TAACCTTCTCTTAAAACTTTATGGGCAGTGGTATCCCCACCAAAATGCCCACCAGCTTCTCCTGCGTGCAATTCTAGTAAGACCTTTTCTGCTTCATCTTTCTCAAGACAACGCATTAGTACTCCATCAAAATTTTGACGAAATAGTATACCATTAATCAACTGAAAGGAGGAATATTTTAATATTAACACTCTTCTTTTAGTGGTATCCAAGTGACGGGGGGCTGACCCATGTTCAAGATAGAATTTTTTATCGTCATACCAGGGACTGACAAAGTTTTGTGCACAACAGACTGAATTTTGATTGTGTTGTCCTGGGTTTGACATATCGTTTTCTTCTTGTTGTCCTGCTGCTGAGTCAGAAACTAACTTCCGTAGCTATTAGCCTCTCACTATTTGTGCTGGGGTGATTTCTATGTCATACTCTTGTAAGGAGGTTACCCAGTTTTCCCTCTTTTTGCCTAGTTCTTTCTGCACTAACAGATTTCTGACAGCTGGGTAAGGGACAATAATTTTCGTCCTAGATTTCAAAAGATAAGATTAGAAGTGCTTTACTGCTTTAAAAACAACATAGAATTTTTGATCTACTATTGGGTAATTAAGTTATGCGCCTTTGAAAGCAAAGCTCATAAAGGCAATTGGGACTTCATTGTTTTCAACGTTTTTTTGAGTTAGGACAATAGCGTAGGAGCAGTCAAAAGAAAATGTGTAGAGCGTGAAGTCTTGCAAAAAGTCAGGGCTCATGAGAGAAGGAGCGTCTATTATGGCCTTTTTTATTTAATTAAAAGCTTGGTTTTCTAAGGGTCCCCAATGATATTGTGCGTCTTTCTTTATTAAATTATGTAAAGGTCTCACCATTTCGGAGAAACTGGGGACGAATCTCCTGACAAAGTTTATATGGCCTAAGAAAGACTGTATAGACTTTTTGGATGAGGGAGGGGGAAGTTTTGAGATGACTTGAGTCCTTTTAGGGTCGATAATCATCCCTTGGCTTGATACAATAAATCCTAAGAGCTTACCTTGTTCTACTACGAAGATAGATTTTTTAGGATTCAAGGAAATGTCGTACTTACGACATCGTTGTAGAACGACTCTCAAATGAGATAGATGATAAGTTTTGTTTTTAGAGAATAAAGTAACATCATCTAGGTAAACTATGAAAAATTGATTGATTAAGCCTCGAAAAGTGATGTCCATCACTCTCTGGAAAGTGGCACCAACATTAATGAGTCCAAAGGGCATTTTTCTATAAGCGTAGGTGCCCCATGGAGTGTGGAAGGTAGTTTTAAGTTGGTCTGGAGGAGACATCAGGACTTGGTTGTACCCTAAAAAACCATCCAATAAGGATAGTCTTTCAGAACCGGATACTTGTTGAAGGATCTGTTCCATGGGTGGGACAGGGTAGTTGTCTTTATCAGATGCTCGATTAAGGTTTCAGAAATCGATGCATAGTTGGATTTCACCACTCTTCTTCCGGACAAGGACAAGGTTAGAAACCCATTGCATGTGCCTAACTGGGAAAATTATCTTAGCATTCATGAGTTTATTTAATTCTTTTTTGACAGTCGTTTCGAGTTTAGGGTGCATTTTTCTTAACTTTTGTTGAAACAACAAGGTTTGGGGTTTCATAGGAATGACGTGTTGTATGATGTTAGGGTCAAAAGTTTTAAGGTCATCATATGTCCATGCAAAAACATCTTTGAATTCCTTAAACAATTTAATAAATGCGGCTTTCTCTTGTTCAGAACACCCCACCCCTAAATTAATGCACTGTGAATTGTCATTAGTTCCCAAGTTTACTTTTTCATATGATAAAGAGGAACTATTTGTTTTACAATTGATCGATTTTTTGAATTTGTCTTGAAGATCATAAATTTTTTCTAATGTAACTATAGATTTAGGGATATAATTTACCATGTCCGATGAATATTTAGGAGATCTCGGATATGGTATTACCGTGAAATCATGCAGATTGTCATCATGAGTGCATTCGTCGATCACCGCGCCTTGGAAAGTTTCTTCCATATGCAGGAAACTAATAATTTGTTGATCATCATCGAAGACTCTCCAATTCGTGATGTTGTCGGGGACGGATGGCCTGAACAACAGTTCAACGGAGAATGCATTCGGGGACAAGCCTTCTGCAGGAAAGAGTTTCGAAGCTACATTAGCTAATAAACCAACTTCCGAATTATTCAATCTAGGAATAGAATTTATGTTGAAAGAAGAAAACTTATTCATCAGATTCCATACCTCAGATTGGTAGCTTTTAAGATGCAGAGACAGACAGTGGATATAATCTCTTACCTATCTAACCATGATTTCTGAGTCGCCAAAGACAGTCAAATTTTGAATGTTCATATCTAATTATTTTCTGAGGCCCTGCAATAAAGCCTCATATTCTTCTGTGTTATTAGTACATTCAAATTCTAACCTACATGCAATCAGGGTTTTGTTACCTCCTGGATCAATAATAATGCAGCCCGCACTAGATCCTTCTCTGGACTTTGACCCGTCAAAGTAAAGAGACCATATTTGATTTTTATCGGGTGCATGAGACCATTGGGTAGGAACTGCTGGCTGCATGTATGCCACAATCTCGGACTGTTGTTCCGGGTTAGTGATAACTGAAGTCTCGGCCATGAAATTGCTGAAAAAGGTATCCATCCCTTGTATTTCAGGTGAATCGGTAGAAGGGGTAAATGGTTCATTAGGATCATTTAAATCTGTGAATGTGAACTTTAGGTAACGTTCACGATTTACCTTGATTTTGTTGGGCTTGCCGTTATCGGGCAGCCACAGGTGAGACCAATCTGTCGTGAAATAGCCGTGTAGCTTCTCTGACCAGTTTATTCTTAGAAACAAACCATAAACTTCTAGAATATCCACAACAATAATATCAATCACTTGATGAACTTTGGGGTTAGACGATAATCTTATAAGCACATTCCTTAATTCGCCTATAAATTTAACACTAGTTCTATCAAGTTGGATAATCTTTAAGGTGGATGGTTCAACTTCGACATTAATCTTCTGACACACAGACCATGGCATTACATTGGATGATGCTCCTCAATCTACCATACAATTGTGCACGTTCCTATTAAAGATTTTGAAAGTTAACAAAAATGGAGGCACATTTCTGTGAGTACTAATGGTGGAAGCTTGTGTCTTTTTACTTGCAGCTTCTAAAGATAATTTATCTACATTAGTTACATTATTTATAGGAAGGCCTCCCTTCTCGTGAGGATCAGAATTTTTCTTAGCGAAAGCCTTCTGAGGAAGTTTTGGGTTGTTATGAACAACTTTGTTACTTCTTGGATTACTGTTTTTTCTATTCTCTGCGATATTCTGTAACATTTTTTGTAGCAGAAATGAAAATTTTAATAATTCATAAACAAAAATGTTAGCCCTTAACTTTTTTAGATCTTCAACTAAATCATAATCTAAGTTTGGGTTTACATGACTCTGTTTAGTCTCAGCTAGTTTAGACTATTTTGGGGGAAAATTCCTAGTGTTTTCAGAAGAAGGTTTGTTTGTTGTCTTACTCCTAGTATTGTAGGGATGTACTATCTCGAAATTAGCTTGAAAAATGTTGTCCGAGAAGTGTCCAAAAATGTTCGGAGAAGATTTATCTTCTTCAACTGTCTCTTGTTCAACTACTTCCTCAAGGATGTCAGGGGGCATCAAGTTATCCTGGGCTTCTAGAATTGTTTGAATGGCGAATTGCAGGCTTTCTAGATTTAGGCCCTCGGTATTTGAATTAGGTCGGTTGGTAGGAAAAGGCTTCCTAAACGGGGGTTTGTAAGGTCCTTTGCTCTAAGAAGCTTCTTCGACCATCCTTTTCAAATCTATAACTTGATTTGACAGTTTTTGAATGACTTTTTTTAATTTTTCTAAATTTGAGCTTTCAGGTTGTGTTTTATTTTGAGCAGGTCTAGGGAGGATATCGATTTTCTTTTTGGAAGATGAACTAGTCTCTATTTCGTTGCTAGTAGTGTCTTTTAAACTAAGTATGTATTTCTCAATCTGATTGGCCTCTTCGAAGGCCTCTAACAACGTGGCTTTCTTAGATTGCTTTACCCAAATGGCTATACTTTGATGCAAGGCTTTAGTATAGTATACTATGATAAGATTCTCAGCAGGCATCGAATCTGTAGGGATTCAGTTCTTTACTGTTAAGAATATTTGGTTAAAGTATTTGATTTTCTCTTTAGGGTTCATTCTTAAACTAGAAATCTCCATGAATAGAACTTCTGGGGACTTATCGTCTCCAAACTTCTCAGGAAAGAAGGATTCGAATTTCTCCCATGACACGATGGTATGGGGCTGCTGGGAAAAGTACCAGGTAGAGGCATTGCCCTCGAAAGTATAGGGGAATAACCTACAAACTACGTCTTCTTGCTTGACATTGCAGAGTCTAATGGCTAACATAAACTTTTTAATGTGATATTCGACGATCTGTTTAGAGTCAGGGTCAAACTTGGAGAGCCACTTCTCTGGATGTTTGGTAAGGGATGCTGAGGCTCGGGTACGGCTATAGCATCTTTGTCGAGCCAGGGTCTGGCAGGATTGTTTTGGTTGGCCATTGGTGTGGACGGTGTGGAAGGCTAGGAAGAGGAACTTCCTTCGTCGGAAGAGTCTTCTTTAGAAGAAGAAGGGGATGACGAAGGTGGTGAGGGTGGTATTCCAGATCCTCCTGCAGCAGGAGTGAGGGTTGGATATGTAGGATTTAAAGTGAGGTTAGTGCCTCCAAGTTGTTCTCTGATATCAGATAAATCTAATGGATGTTCCAAAGGTCGATTTGGTTGTCTTAAACGGGCAAAGGCACTATGTGTTCTTATGAGAGATTGTCCGACAATCTCTTGTACGTCACCACTTGTAGGGTTTGGGGTTACTGGTTCAACTGTGATCCGTAGATCATTGTTTGATGTGGTTGTTGTTTGAAGGACGATGTTTTCATTTGAATGACTTCTTGTCACTATAGGTGAGCGGTTGGGTGGTGGAGGAGTCTTATGACCACCTTGTGCCATTAATAATTTTCAGACCCTCCTTCTAGCACCATTTGTTGACGAGCAAAATTGACTGCTCGTCAACTGGAGGGTTGGATCCGATATGGAGTTGTCTAAATAACCCAATCCATTTGGATTAATCCACTCCGATGGGTATAGCGGCTCCATTGGCCGATCTAAATCCTAGGAAAGTGAAAAAACTAAGCTAAAGAAACTAATCTAAGTGAAAAACATCTACTGCAAACTATATACAAATCTAAAATATATATACAGTTTACTAACTAATATTATAAAACAATAATTCTACTTATTAAATGTTCAATTATCAATACAATTAAATCTCGATTATATATACAGTATTTACAAAATACAAATTTTGACCGAAATCTGCAAAATCATTTGTGAATTCTCTTATGACAACGAAGCTATTATTTTTGGATTTTTATAACTTTTATGAAAAAGAAATAAAACAACAACTATCTAACTAAGAAATAAAAGTAATAATATGTACTATATATCTATCTAAACTATAGAGAATTCTCGAATTAATTGACTATTAAATTGCAAATAACAAACTGACCTGAAGTAGCATTTCCTATTTGTCCTGTGCACAGTACTCGATTTAGTTGTTTGATGGGGGAAACCCGCCCCAGATTTTGCATAAATCTTCTCGTAAACAGGAAGCAGCGACACTCTTGAATACGAATGACAGAACAAACAAGAGATATAGCAACAACAATTTTATAGTTTACAGATCATCACATTAAGATAAATCCGACTGCGAAGATTTGTACATAACTGCTCATTTAACAAAGAAGATTAAACTTCTATTCATTAAATAAAAACAAGGTAATTGTTGTAAGTAAAATGAGATACATCAAATATGGACAATACATAAATCATATCGCATCAACCTGTGACAAATCTTGATATCTAAAGTAGTCAATAATTTGATTACAAATTAAAATGCACAAAAACTTGAAAAAAAGTAAGATAAATTGAAGCTAAATCCGTACAAAAAATCCACTTTCATTCGAGTCTGTATAATCATCACTCCATAGTCTCTGTTCTCCCAACAATGATGGATTGTTTACAAAAAATAATAAGTATATAAAGGCCACAACATAAAACATTCCTTGTGAAAATTATCAAAAACTGTTTGCAAAAAATATGGGAACAATCTCCCAAATTCCTATTTCTGTCTAAGACTAACAACCTAATCCCAAAACTGTGTAACAAAAAGCATTTTCTAAAATTCCATTATCGATCCAACTCCCATTGAAATTTGTGTGTACCTATAGATGCACAAAAATAAATGATTTTAGATAGTGTTTAATTGTAAAATCAACAGAAATTCAAATTTTATGACTAGCTACAGAATCTCATTGAATCAATTCAATCAAAAAAGAAATGTATTCGATTTATCAAACAAATCATTTATACTAATTCAAAGACAAAAAAATCATTCTAAAATCAATGTTGAAATATCATAACATGATATCAGGGATACGATTCCATCATGCTATTTTCGAATTAACAATGGCAGTGGATGCCTCTACATTTTTTAACATGACAGAGCTTGTGGTCTTTTGCCTCTTATCATTGGCTTGCAATCTGTCATTTTCCTTGGTTAACACAGTCACCCGATCCTCCAAGGACTTGATTCGGGATTGCAATAGAGGGACATCTGTATAGTATCGTTCGAACCATGAGTTGCATTCATTGCACTGTGGTTGATCAGGCTGAGTCATTACAGGTGAGGAATCTTTTAAATTACTAGGGGTTCCACTGTCAAACTTGATCCCTGGGAAGTTGGGGTCATCCTTAAGGCACGACGGGAGGTTGGATACATAGTCAAAGGGATTATTAGAACAAAGGTCGTGAGAGTATGGGTACTCCTCAGTCAGAAATCGCTCGATTTCAGAATCCAAATCTTCACTCAATACAATTGGTTTATGATCCATTTTTTGTTTAGGCTTATTGCGAGCACACCTTGATACCCAGCGTGCAGCCTTCTTACCCTTGCTATTGACATCAGTATTACCCTTGCCCTTTTTTCTTGCAGGCCTCTTAATAGTCTTAACATTTTCTTTTAAACATGAGTTAGGCAGGGTGTCGGGTAGGTCATCGTTCAGGTAGGTCGAGGGTTCAACAATGGGTAAGAGTGTAGGAGGGGGCACGACAGGACCGACAAGGGTTTTGGTGACCACAGTTTTGTCCACTTGACCAAATTCAGGAGTGGAAAATCCATTCCTCAACAAAAAATCTTCCCAACAGTCTCCACTCAACCTCAGATGATGAACTATGATAAGTTTAATAAAACAATGATGGAAGAGGCTGGAGTCGTCCTTCTCCCTCTTAAATCGTTTAGCCATTTTATACAAGCTACGAAGGAGGAAATGTGGCATATTCAAAGGAAAATCTATGAAACTCATAAGCAGCCGTAGGTGGTATAGGAACACTAAACCATATCTACCTTCGCATGTAACGAATTGCTTAATAATGACCAACAAATCATGCCATCGAGATTTAAGGGTTGTAACCGGAATACCTTTGTCAAAACTGATAATTTTCCTTGAGGTAAATAGGAGCGGCCATGGCACCTCATCCACCTTAAAATTCTTAAACCATTTCTACCCCTTGGCTGGCAAACCAGTGGCTAAGCTGAGGAATTCCTCGTTCAATTCGAGTTGGATGTCCCCAACTTTGGCACTGCATCCATCAAATGTGAGGGAAAATTGCTGAGCGACTGCGAGGTTGAAACCCTCGAATTTTTGAATGAAAAATAACCAGTTTTTCCTCTCCAGGTCCTCTCGGGCGTTATCAAATAACATCAATGTTTGGACGTCATTGGGTTCTATGCGCACTACAGGAGCCATAGCAGATAGCACACAGTCAACAGGGTAATCGGTGAGGGGGTTTGACAGGGTAGACATAGGGATAAATCCCGCATTTTTTCCCAAAACAAGCAGAGGCAGCCCGAAGTGCAAGGCAGACATTAATTCTTATGTGTGTGAGAGTGGTGGAGTGAATTGAAACCATGCAAAACTATCATGTTGGCATGTACAATCGACAACGCCTTGGCAATAGTTTCATTCAAATCACAATCCAAAGCATTGTAAACCAAAAGTCAAATGGATTATCACATAATCGCATAACCAAAACTCGATCCGAATGTTTAAATCAACAATAGCATTCATATGATTTGAAAGAAACCACTATATCGAACATTGTACCAAGGATTTAATCACAAAGTTAATGCATTCTATGAAACCATTACACCAAGGATTTAATCAAAGACACCAAAAATCATTGCATCACAAACTTATAAATTGAAATCATATTAACAAAAATGAAAAGTGAATAAAGGTTTGGTGTTTTGACAAATGTATGACCTTTAGTGAGTTAGAGGTGAAAGAATTTATGACCACGTGAACAAAAGGATTCATAACAATCCAAAGATGATTTTAATTCCATCAACATGACTTCCAACTCAAGGTTTTCACGCTTGCAGTCATGAAAATAAAAACGAAAGGAAGGTGTGCGAAAGCCAAAGATAATAGTGTCATTTTGTTTAAAGAATTGCGACGAGTATTGAGGGTTCAAAACCCTTTTGTAGGCAGCTTGTAAGGAAAAGATAAAATTGCAAAATGGTTGCCAACAAAAGTGTACCTTGGTACATTATTCTCGTGGGGTTTGATTGACTAAAAATATTGTTTATGCCTTCAAAACTGCCCTACAATTTAATGATATTCAAAAATATGAAAATTTTGGAAATTTTCATATAGAAACTTATTGTTTTTTTGTTATAACAACCTTTTAAATATGTTTTTTTGATCTCAAATAGAGAGAAATATCAACCGTTGACCTAATAAACCTTCCCCATGGACATAGATCGATTTCCACCATCGGTCAACAACTTAAAAAATCTCAACCATTGATCTCTGACACTATATCGACCATCGATCGATTCTCATTTACAAACCAAACTTGTCTGCACACCTCCTCGACACCCAATACTTGACCATTGACCAATTCTCTTGCCAAACCAAAACTGCTCTCAAAATCCACTAAACCTCGACCATCAACCCTCTCTTTTCTAACGTGGAAAATGATGACATGGCATGACACGTGGATGTTGATGTGGCATGACACATCATCATGAAATGTTAACTTGGATGACATGGAACGACATATGGATAGTAATGTGGCATGACACATGGATGTTGACATGGAATTCCACATCATCACCCATTTTCCTTCATCGACCATTAACCATTTCTCTTGGATGACCCAAACACCTTGTCGATTTTTCCGACACTCAACCATTGGCCCATCGTCCATCGTTAACCTCTCTTGCTCGATTAAAAAACTTCATTGAATTGGCTGATGCTCGATAATTGACCCATCAATCATCGATTATTTTTGTTAGCAACTAAAAACACTTCGTCGTATTCGATTGAACCGACCATTGATGATTTTCCTTGGGCAACTTCAATACTTGGAAATTTTTTTGATCAATCTAGGTCATTGATCTCCCATTGAGAAAAATGATCTTAGTTGTTAATTTAACAAACCTAATCCAACTCTGTCGACACCCGATCATCAACCATCAAACTTCGAAGATTTATTTTGGACACGTGAAACTTTTTCCAAAATTTGTTGATCCTTGACCATCGGCCATCGTTGATTAGATATTCCTTTTTCCAAATCCAACTCTTTGCCAAACTCGTCGATTTGAAAATCGAACATCGACAAATTCTGTTCGTGAACTTCAACACTTAGCTATTTTTTATCGAAATCCAAGTGAATCTAGGCCATTAATTTCTAAGCCAAGATGATCTTGACCATCAATCAACTCCACTTCACAAACCTATGAATTGAATCTTGGTCGTTGATTGACCCCAACCTCTCAATTTCTGAAAATGAATCCATACCATTGATTTGATCCATTTTCAAAACAGTTGCAAACGAATCTCAACCATTGATCAATTTCAACATCAAAATGACCAAAAATGAATCATTTCCATTAATCGAATTAACCTTTCAAATGGTGAAAACCTTATGAATTTTAAATTTATCAAAGTGAATCTAGGTCATTGATCACGATATCAATCACGATCTCAATTATCAATCCATCAAACTTCTTGGAACTCTAGAATGACCATTAAAAATTGAATTTCAACCTTCCAGGTTGAATTTAACTCTGCAAATCTGTAGATTTACTCCATTGAACCTCTCTTAGACAACCATGATTCATTTAAACTCAGATTTTTCCCACGAATTTGTGGATTTCACTATAATTGTGTTCATTTTTTCCCAAACTCGCATTATTCAAAGTCTGCAACATCGAATTACTCAATTCACAATTTTCTTGGCCCATCCAAGCACAGTATTTGAACCAGAGGCTTTGATACCATAATGTAATATCCCTCATTCCAGCTGAAGAACATTATGGAACATAATACTCAAAAATAAAAAATTTACAACTAACTAAATTAATTTCTTGTAGCTTTCAATTATGAATTAAAACCATATTAGCTACTATATGTTATAGTTAATTACATGCATCTACAATAATTTAAAACAAACATGAAATGAAACTAATAAACTTAATTACAATAGAATACACATCATTTCCAAATACCCAAAGTTCATGCACATCAAATAAACTCATAATATAACAAAAGCAAGATAAAACACTTATCTTTTATAAAGTGTTGTTCAACCAGCTTCTTGGGATGGTCGTTCCACCCAACCATAGAATTGATTTTCCAAATATCAACAACAAGTAACCCTTGAGCTATGGCTAGAAATCCACAACATAGGGTGTGTTACACATAAAAAATACTCACTTTGATAGTGTCGCAAGTGTTGTCATTATAAGTGTCGCAAGTGTCGCATTTTTCTCACAAGTGTCACAAGTGTCAAAGAAAGCATACTACCATGATGCCTATGTTGTGCCTATAATGACATGAGAAGGACACTTGAAACACCTCAAACATTTTCTTTGGAAGAGGAGAAATGAGTCAACAGGCTTATGAACCTTTTTCCATCTAAAAGCACCCAAAAAACTGAGCTTTTGGAGGGGAGTGCTCCCTTATAACTATCTCAGGAGTGTTGGCGCCCCCCCATAAGCCATTAGGGAGTGTTATAACACTCTTCATCCATTTTGAAGGAGCTCTCCTACCCTCAGGAGTGCTGGCACTCCTCTATAAACTACTAGGGAGCGTTATAATGCTCTGAGTGCCCTTTTGAGGGAGCGCTACCTATTATGGGCAGCAGTTGATTTGTTGAGAAGAATGGGGGAAGGATCTTTTCATTCTTAGAAGGCAGTTAGATTCGAATCCTCAATCAATCCATGATATTAGGGAATATCCCTAACTGAAGGAAGAAAATCATCAACTCACCCTAAAGATATCTCAATTTGTTGAGCCTCTCCAAGGCTATATAAGCAAGCTTTCTCATGGTGAAAGGGGACTGGAAAAAGAGAATCACACCAAACTTATGATCTTATAGCTAGTGATGGAACATAGATATTTTGGAAGTAAGAGATCTATGATATCATAGGGAGCAATCATTGAATATATCTTCATTCAGATCGTGGATGTTTTGAGCAAGGGATAGACAAGGAGGACTTGGCCGAACTGTCGCATTCCATCTACGACTGTAAGTAATGTTTTGTCCTCATTAATATAATTTGCTTGGCCTGTTTCTTTCTAATTTGTGTTCAATATCACATGGATTTTTTTATTTAGTAAATAGACATATTTTGGACTAATCTTGATAGAGTAGGAAGTGGTCGTACTTTTTTTGTCTACAGGGCTTATCGAAGAGCGAAAGATTGGAGCTCAATCTGAAGCGTGCAGGGACAAACACTAGTAAAAGGTACTTATTTTCTCCTTCATCCTCACACAATAGTCCATCTATATATAAAAGTAAGTCAGTGACCATGAAAAACACTTTCTGTCTTAGAGTTAAGAATCTATCTCTTTGAGGATATCTACATGTCCGGAGGGAGATTTTCCTTCAACAGAAACTGGCGATTCCACTGGGGATCAAATCGAAATTTTTAGTTTTGATTTTTCCTCATAAGAAATTGTCTTACCCTTTGTTGTTTTACAACCTTTTTCACCCCTTCATATCTGATTGCACTTGGTGATTGACTCTTTACCCCATCACACTCAGCTTGACTTTCAAAATTTGATTGAAATTTTGGGTTTTTGGACATTTTTATGAGTTTTTTGAGCTTGGCTCCCTTGTGCCCATGTTAGAAGAGTGCCAACACTCC
>ML894870.1:0-12302 GCA_009831015.1 Picea engelmannii | reverse complement strand
TTAAAAAAAAATTTAGATCATTTTTATCCTATGCGTAATTAAAAAATATCTAAAAGAAAAATAAATTAAATTACAAAAATAAAGTAGATTAAAATATTCATAGGCATGCACTAAAAGTATTAGTATACTCTAATAGCACATGAGATAAAAGTAGTAGTATACTCTAGTAGATTTATAATAGGTTAAAAGAGTCACTTGAATTCCTATAAATTTATAATAAGTTAAAAGCGTCAATGACATGTCTCTAGTTTTATAAAATTATACACCTTTGTTGTCTTGTAAGACTCTTATGATGTGCATTTATTATGTGTAAAATGAAGATGGTTTTTATTTGTAAATGAAATGATAAGGGGTGCATCATCCCATAGGATTATGTAATCCTATTGTAATTCCCCTCGGATAAAATAAAGCAACATGCTAAATAATTTCCTTAAGTGGAAAATTCAAATATAGAGTTAGTGGATAAATTTTATTGTTAATTATTTAATTATTGTGCAAGATAATGACATTTCAAGTGTCCTTAGTTACTGGAGAGACAATAGTTTTTATGAATTAAATGAAGGGAACATAAGGAACAAACAAGTTAAAAAGACATGATTATGAATCCATGAGTGGGGAACAAGTTGAAGTTGACCTTGGGAAGGAAAGAACGAGTATGAGAAGTCAATTCTAGTGATTGACACACCCTAAAAATCAGGGATTTCCTGAAGCTACAGAAGTTCCAGAGGGAAAAGAGCTGGGGAAAATAAGACCTTGGAATATATATATATATATATATATATATATATATACACACACACACACACATGTGTGTGAGGAGGTAGAACACTACTTAGCATGTGGAAAAGAGGAAATGATTGATTAAAATATTTCTTTTGTAGAGAACAGAGGAGAAGGAGTTGTTGTGTGAGCACTATATGTGTTAGGAAACTGTAAATAACAAAAGGACTAATGAAATAGGAAGCATAGTTCACCCTTATGGATTCATGATCAAGCTTGGGGGTGATTGGATCAAGTGATTTGGATGATCCATTGTATGGTTGGGTGGAACTTGGCTGCTCCTTTTTTGTTCTAGGTTCTTATTTAAGTAATTTGTTAAATATATAATGGATATGTTATTGTTATTGATGGATTTGAATTGGATATTATTGAGTTTATACAACTACAAGTTCAAATATCTTCATTATAAAGTAGTTGAATCTAAGCTACCACATACAAATAATAGTTTATGCATAAAGAGAGATATTTCGAAATAGGAATAGATCTAAATTTTTGAGATTAATATAATCTATGATATGCATGACTTTACATCTAAGTTATGTAAAACAATTCTTACAAGTCTGTCCAAACTAAATTGGAGACACATAGAGAAGGGTATTGGCTTTAGAAATCGAATATGTGTGTGTATATATATATATATATATATATATATATATATATATATATATTGAGATAAAAAAAAAATTGGAGTCTAGAAATATTTGAAATGTATGAATCACATATACATATTATAAATCCTTCAATGTTTAATTACAGATGTATAAATCAATGTAATCTATGCGATAAGTAAGATTTTGGCAGAAATAGAAGAGAAATACTCTCAAACTCTAGAGAGGAGACTATAACTTGTTTCTTTTAACCTGAAACTAATAGATATTGCATTGTTGCACTTGTCCATGTATATGGTTGTTGTGTATTTTATTGAATGAGTTATGTGATGTAGTTTTAAATTTCAATTGTTTCTCTTATGGTAGTATTCGTGAAAGGAGTGCATAGTGCCAACACAAGGTGTGCGGAGGCCGAACCTTTTATAGGTTCAGAAGCTCACAAGGGATAGTGAAATTATGCACAGAGTGAATGCAAGGAGTGTGCACAAAAACTTTAAAAAAAGTCAAAGCTCAGAAGAATTATCACAAGGAGTGCGTGGGGCCATAAAATTCTAAGGGTCAAAGCTCAGGAGAGAGGTGCAAGTGTGCACTAACGTCATTTTCATCAAGTGGATGAAGCTTAGGAGAAATAGCGTGTGCAAAGTTCCAAGTGGGGACTCAAAGAGTGTAAAATCTCTTTTTTTAAGAATGGGTGGATGAGATCTTCTCAGGAGGAGTAGAGTTCTCCTGCAATCGTTTTATTAGTTATAAGAATTCAGTCGTTAAGCCCTGATTCCTTCAAACTTCATCACTTTAGAAATTTGGGGCAATTAATTGTGATTGAGAGGCACAGAGGCCCGAAGCCCTGAATCTCAGAGTTAATATGAGTCGTAGATGTAGTGAACCATTAGTCGTAGATCCTCGAGCCTTTCGATAGTTCGTAGTTTCAACCATTCAGGAATTATTGGTGGTTCTTTAAAGTGAAGGAACCTTGGAGCACCGAAGTTCTGTAGCGTTTATAAACCATTTATCACAGGAAAGTGAGGGTTGTTAGATCCCTTAGACATTCAATGATTCAACACTTTGAGTGATTTGGTCATTGTTTTGTGGAGTGGAAAATACCTTGAACACAGAGTCCTGAAGCCATTTACACCCATAGATTATGCAAGGGAGGTGTATCCCCATCCACCATCCAATTGAGTCTCTCCACCAATGTTGATGAAATGTTAGGATAGGGTAAAGACCTACGCTTGTCGGTCAAGCCATTTTATGACTTGATTCAACTGATAACGACTCTAACACATTTAAGAGGATAGTTGTTTGGAGTGAATTCTCTCAGAGCTCTAAAGTTATGGAGCATCAGAGTGCCTTCCATTTGAGCGTCTGGGTTTAAACTATGGTCACGTGTACAACTTAACAGAAGGAAAAGGACCCTCGCAGACAATAAATTCCGCAAAGTGTATGATGAAGGGCCTGTGATACAGAGTTCAGGGTTTCTGCAAGGACCCGCAAGTCACTTCGACTCTTGGGAGATTCGATCCTATATTGAGAGGTCACACCAGCCTGTAGGGGTTTTCATCTTCTATCAACTCAAGAATGTAAGTTCAAACTTATGTATACATATCATAGGTTAAACAAAATAGTTATCTCTAAATAAAAAATAAGTGGGATTATGATAAAGTAGGAGTTACCTAGTTTCAGGTTTATCTGAATAATTCCAAAGGAAAACGAAAATCAAAATCATAATTTTCCTTCTAAAAGGAATTATTTTTAATAATTAAATAACTTGGAATAGTGTGTATCTTATAAAGGTTATATAACTTAGATTAGAAGTAAGAATGATAATCTCTAGAGGTGAGTCCAAACCTTGAGTTTCTTTTATAAACTAAGTTAACTCTTATACATATAATACAATGTGAGTATCTATGTCTTATGATCATAGATAATATTTTTTTTTTATACAAATAGTTGGTATATTTCATATGGTATCAGAGCTTAGGTTGACAACACTAGACCTTATGGGCATAAACAAAATTCTTATACAAAATTATGTATCTTTAAGTTATAACCCAAATGGATATTGTATTGTTAAAGTGAGAGGATAATATTCAACCTCATAGTATGTCAACAAAAAACAAAGAAGAAATTAACCCTGAAGGAAATGTCAACAACCACAATCCTGAACAAAAAAGTGAGAACAATTCAGCGTCATAGGTGTTGGAAAGCATGAGAAGTGTCATAGTGGAACTTAAGACATTCAAGGCTGACAATGAAAAGATTAAGAAAAAAAAGGAAGAAAAAAAAGAGATCAATGAAATATTGTTGCAGAATATGGTCGAGAAAAGTAAATGAAGGAAATTAGAGGGAAAAAAGGAGACTAGTAAACAATCATCGGAAAAATCAAGAAGAGAATCTAATTCATACAATAGATCCTCAATAAATACTCAACCAAGAGGAGAATCACAAACAATCTCTACTAAGAAAAGGAAACAATTAGATCACTTGGAAGGTGAATTAAAAATAATTAAACCGTTTACAATTGACGGAGAGTAAAAAACGGGTGAATAAGATGAAGCATGGTTACTAGACATCAAAAAATACTTTCATATTTATAATTATTCCATAAATATGAAATTTATAATGGCCATTTATAAATTAAAAGGGAATGATAACATCTCATGGCAAGATATGGAATTAGAAAAAGGGTTAGAAGAGAAAAGAATGGAGTGGTTAGAATTTAAGAAGTATTTTAAGAAACAATACTTATTGGAAAGTTACTATGAAAGAAAGACTAAGAAATTTTATGAACTACGAATAGGACAAATTTCAATAGATGATCTAATTAATAAATTCCTAGATCTGTTGAAATTTTTACCTTATATCAAAGAAGATAAAGTGAAAATTGAAAGGTTTTTAAGTTGTCTACCACAATCTTATAATTAAGGAATTGAATTCGAAAATCTTAAATCTTTGAATGAAGTGTTTAGAAAATTCAAAATGTGTTATGAACAGTATAAACAAAGGTGTGAAACACCTCAGGATTGGAAGGACAGAAAACAAGATAAACTGAATCAACATAAGAAATGTTTTAAACCATCTCCTTACCATAACATGAACAAGGTATTTCAAATAAATGACCATCCATGTATTACACATCAAGCTCAAGGAGGGAACAAACCAATAAATTTGGGATTTTAGAAGATTGCAGATGGTCCTAGAGAACCATTGAAATTGGGAGTGTGGAGAACCACATTTACGAAGAAACTACCCATACTAAAATCCAATAAATATGACTACTATTCACAACCTACAGGAAGCTACCATGGTTGGAGATATGGAAAAATACATAATCATAGTTAATGTTGCCTCGGAAGGAAGACAAGTTGTTCATCAATTTACTGTAGTAGAGATCGAAGGTAAGATATAAAGTAAACAAGTCTCTATACTAATAGACCTAGGGAAAAATTTGAGTTAGATAACCCCATAATTAGTAGAAAGTTGTAAACTGCAATAGATGAAGCACCCCAAGTCTTGGTTAGTAAAATTGGCCACTGACACAAAAAGAAAAAGTATTAGAATATATTTCTAAGTGTTATATAGGAATAAATGATCAAAATACTTCAACTAACTCAAAATGCAAGGTCCTGCTAATTTTTTATGAAAAATTATTTGTTTGTCAAGATGAAAATGGGGTAAAATGAACAGTTCAATGACTAATAAAACCAGTTTCAATGAGACATTTATTAAGCATGCAAATTAAGAAATGCATAAGGAAGGGGATCCAACTGTATGCAATTCAGGTAATGGATATGTTAAATGAGGATGAGAAACCAAAAATCGAAAACTATTTGGTCTTAAGAGTTTTTAAATATGTTATTTCTAATGAGAAACTAGAATTACCTCCAAGAAGATAAATAGACTTTTCTATTGACTTAATACTAGATCTTCCCCTGTGTCAAAATCACCTTACAAAATGAGAATTCCTCAGTTAACAAAACTTAAAATACAGATATAGGAATTACTAGACAGAGGATATATAAGACCCAGTGTATCACCATGGGGGGCACCACTTTTATTTGTGAAGAAAAAATATGGAACGTTCTAACTACGTATTGATTATTGAAAGATAAATAAAATGACCATTAAAAATAAGTATCCTCTACTGAGAGTTACTGATCTATTTGAGCAAGTGGGAGGAGAAAAAATATTTTCCAAGATTGGTCTAAGATCTACTTATGAGCAAGTTAGAATAAAGGATGAGGATATTAATAAAATAGATTTTCAAACATGATATGGACATCACAAATTTGCGGTAATTCCTTTTTGGACTCACAAACGCACCAGAAACTTTCATGTGCCTAATGAACAATATATTTAGTTAGTATCTAGATAAGTTTTCTTTGAGTTTTATTCATGACATTTTGATTTATTTGAAGATGGAAAAAGAACATGAATAGAACCTAAGAATAGTGTTGTAAACGTTACGAGAACACAATCTCTAAGATAACTTCATCAAGTGTGACTTCTATCGAAAAAATATACAATACTTAGGACATATTATTTCTGAATATGGGATATCAATAGATCCAAAAAAGATAAAGGAAATAGCAGAATGGCCTAGACCTATGAATTTAGCAGAGATACGATCATTTATGGAGATAATAGGTTATTACCAAAGATTTTTTGAAAAAAAATCCAAGATCTCTTTTCCTATTAAATCTTTACAGAAAAAGAGGGTAAAGTTTATTTTTTCACAATAATGTCAAGAAAGTTTTAATCATTTAAAGGAACAGTTAAATACCACAAAAATTCTTAAAGTCGTTGACTCTTATAAAGATTTCACTATATGCATCGATGCTAGAAAGGAAGGGTTAGGAAAAAGTTTATCACAATAAGGGAACATGATTTCCTATGAATCTAGAAAATTAAAGGACCATGAACACAACTATGTGACACATGACGTAGAATTAGCTTCACTGATACATGCATTAAATATATGGCATCATTATTTAATAGGAAGGATTTTTTTTTTATTTTAACTCACAATAGTAGTGAAATGTACTTGTTAAATCAACACAGATTAAATGAGCAACAAGCAAGGTGGATGGCATTTTCAAGCAAATTTTACTTTGAAATCAAACATAGTAAAGGCAAGGAAAATAAAGTTGTAGACGCACTAAGTACAAGGACAAGCGACATTTATGAAATAATTTTGAGTAAATTTGATAAAGATCTCATAGAAAAAATAAGATCTGCAAGTAAAATAGACGAGGAATATGTAAAACTAAAGGAAAAATTGATGACAAGTGGGGACAAAATAAACAAGATAGATTTGATAATCGACCAAGAGGGAATTCTGAAATTTAAGGACATAATTTGCATTCCAAATTCAATGGATTTAAAATTTCTAATATTTAATGAAACCCATAAAATACCTTATTTACTCCATCATGTATATCAGAAAATGATTTCAACACTGAGAAAACAATTGTATTGACCTAATATGAAAACTGATACAACTCACTACTTGAAAAAATGTTTAAAATGTCAACAGGTGAAGGCGGAACATCAACATCCAACTGGTTTATTATAGCCTTTCGCTATACCATAATGGAAATAGTAAGTAATATCAATGTATTTTATCATAGGTTTTCCAAAAACTCAAAAACAACATGACTCAATTATGGTAGTAGTGGATAAGTTAAGTAAATATGCACATTTTATACATGTAAAGTCTACTTACAAAGTTGTTCATATTGAAAAAACTTTTATGAAGGATATTTTTAGATTACATGGAGTACCAAAGAAAATCATTTCTGACAGGGATGTTAAGTTTACTTCAAGTTTCTGGAAGGAATTGATCGTAGGTCTTGAAACATAGTTGAACTTTAGTACAAGTTACCATCCAGATACAGATGGACAAACCGAACGTACTAATCAGATTATTGAAGACATGCTTTGAATGTATGTTATGGAAAAACCGACAAAATGGGAAAACTACTTACATTTAGTAGAATTCTCCTACAATAACGAATAATAATCCTGAACCAAAATGAGTCCATTCAAAATCCTTTACGACAGGAAATGTACAACTTGTATTATCTGGGATAATCCAGTAGACAAGATCATGGTTGGACCAGATATGTTACAGGAAATAAAAGCAATGGTGAAAAATACCCAACATAATTTTAAAATGGCACAGGACCAAAAGAAAAGTTACGCAAATTAGAACAAAATGAATAAAGAATTTAATGTTGGAGATCATGTTTATCTCTGGTTTCAGGAAAGAAAATGTTCGTTGAAACTTGGAATATTTACAAAAATAGGACCAAGGTTTTGTAGACCTTTTGAAGTGCTAGCTCGCATTGGTCGAGTAGCATATAAACTAGCATTACTGGCAAATTTAAAAGTTCATAATGTTTTTTATATATCGTTATTAAATAAATATGTTCTTGACCTATTGATGTAATTTATTGGAATTTGGTATAGGTAGAACTGAAGGGCGATTTATAGGTGGAACCTTTGCGTATTCTGGAAAATAAAGAAACAATGTTGCAGAACTGGGTCATTGTTCAGGTAAAAGTGCAATGGAAGCACTTCATCCCTGAAAACGCTACTTGGGAATTGGAGGATATCAAGAGGAAGACATATCCATCCTTGTCACCATGGATGGTGTTAATTCCAAGGGGGAGAGTATGTAATACCCCTAAAGTAAAATAAAACAACATGATAAATAATTTCCTTAAGTGGAAAATTCGAATATAGAGTTAGTGGGTAAATTTGACTATTAATTATTTAACTATTGTGCAAGACAATGACTTGCCAATTATCCTTAGTTACTGGAAAAATGTAAGAGACAATATTTTTTATTAATTAAATAAAGGTAACAAAAGGAACAACCAAGTTAAAAAGAGATGATTATGAATCCATGAGTGGGGAACAAATTGAAGTTGACCCTATCTAGGAAAGAACAAGTGTCAGAAGTCAATTCTAGTGATTGACACACACTTGATATAAGGGATTTCCCCAAGCTGAGAAAATTCCCGAGGGAAAAGAGCTGGGGAAAAATAATACCTGGGAAAAAAATATAAAGATATATACACATGTATGAGGAGGAAGGATGATGCTTAGCATGTGGAAGAAAGGAAATACTTGATTAAAATATTTCATTATGTAGAGAACAAAGGAGAAGGAGTTGTTGTGTGAGTACTATATGTGTTAGGAAAATGCAAAGAATGAAAGGACTATTGAAACATGAAGCTTAGTTAACCTTTATGGATTCATGATCAAGCTTGGGGGTGATTGGATCAAGTGATTTGTCTGATCCATTCTACAGTTGGGTGGAACTTGAAGGCTGCTCCTTTTGTGTTCCAAGTTCTTATTTAAGTTATTTGTTAAATATATAATCACTATGTTATTGTTATTGATGGAGTCAAATTGTATATTATTGAGTTGATATAGCTACAGGTTCAAATATATTCATTATAGAGTAGCTGAATGTAAGTTACTGCATACAAATAATAGTTTATGAATAAAGAGAGATATTTTGATATAGGAGTAGATCCAAATTTTTTAGATCAATATAATCTATGATATGCATGAATTTACATATAAGTTATGTAAAACAATTCTTACAGGTCTGTCCAAACTAAATTGCAGACAGATAGAGAAGGGTATTACATTTAGAAATCAAATATGTATATATATATATTGAGATAAAAAAAATTGGAGTCCAAAAATATCTGAAATGTTTGAATCACATCTAAATATTATAACTCCTTCAGAGTTTAATTATAATAGTATAAATCAATGTAATCTATGAAGTAAGTAGGTTTTTGTGAGCAATAGAAGAGAAATACTCTCAAAATGAAGACAGGAGACTATAACTTGTTTGTTTTAACCTGAAACTAATAGATATTGCATTGTTGCACTTGTGCATGCGTATGGTTTTTGTTTGTTTTATTGAATGAATTATATGATGTGGTTTTAATTTTAATTGTTTCTCTTCTCATAGTCTTTGTGCAAGGAGTGCATAGTTCCAACACAAGGTGTGCAGAGGCCAAACCTTTTACAGGTTCATAAGCTCAGGAGGGACAATGCAATTCTGCCAAGAGTGAGTGCAGGAAGTGCATAAGAGACTTTTAAAAAAAGTCCAAAGCTCAGGAGAATTGGCGCAAGGAGTGCGCGGGATGATAAAATTATAAGGCTCAAATCTCAAAAGAGACACATAATAGTTTTCCTAGGTCCATTTCATCGAGTGGAAGAAGATCAGGAGAAATAACATATGCAAAGTTCCAAGTGCAGACCAGGGTGTAAAATACCTTTGTTTAAGAATGGGTGGACAAGATCTTCTCGTGAGGAGTAGATATTCCTGATCCAGGTGGATATCGGTGGCCACCCACCTTTTCCGAATGGCTCAAAATAGTTTTTTGGCAATTTTGGCAATTTACTATTTTTAGCAGGTTTTAACTTCTGGGGCCATTTTGAGGGCCTAAATGAAGGTTTTTTGAGATCGAGGTTCTCAATGATAGTCAAAGGCATGATTGAGCCCCCAAAATGAATCTCCTCGATGATACCTTTCCAGCGAGCTATCACACACCTAAAACAGAGATTGTAAGAAAAAGTTACGACCCCGAGAAGTTGATGTATTAACTTACCCAAACGGGGCCCACATGACTTTTGGCGCTTCATCTCCTAGGGTTAGTTTTTTGGATGTATATGAATTTTGGCATTCTCATCTATTGTAAAAAAGGCCTCTAGATCCTCATTGTAATCATCTTCTGACGGATGTGAGTAACAGCCACATCTCTTCTCAGAGATAAGCTACCAGCGCCCTAGCTAGTTTATTTCCATTCTATCTGTAAGCATATTTAGTCATTTGTTATTAATGAAATGAAGTCTTATTTCCGCTGCATCTCTACGTTTATGTGTATTTCTGTATTTCATTGTGTTCCTACATAAATCCAGATCAGTGGTATCAAAGGGGTTTGCTCATTCTCTATCCTTTTTTGCATGTCCCCAACGATATCGGGGTATAAGAAGTTGGGGCTCGATCTGGTTGAACATTTACAAGATCAACCTCGCAAACTTTGATGACCGCCCATGGGGGAAGAAAATAAAGATGAGGGAGCAGGAGATCCTATCAAAATGTTGCTCGAGGAGGCCCTCGAGAAACAAAGGAACACGATGATGGACAACTTTGCCCAGATTCTTCAACGGATTTCGACTGGCGGTGCATCGACATCCAGAAGCCACTCTGGAGGTGCCACTCCTTTTAAGGTGCAAGTAAACTTTGACATTCCCATATTTGACGGCCAAATAGATGCATATGTCATAGAGATATGCTTGAATCTGTTAGAAGGATATTTATCGGTTCATGACTTTTTCGATCGAGAAAAGATTATTTTTTCACTCCTCAAAGCCGCCCCCCATGTAAAGAACTAATGGGAAACCTACTCGGAGCAAGAGGGCAAGGGAGAACCCTCTTTTTTCTCGGCCGCACCCACTTGGAATTCTTTCTGAGACACCATCAAGGAACAATATTATCCCGTGGGGAGCTATGAGGAAAAATACATACAATGGATTACGTTGCGGCAACAAAGGGACCAAGATGTGCATGAGATGACTAATCTGTTTCATACCCTACACACAAAGTTGGGTATCAAAGATTCAAAGAAACATTTAGTGTTAAAGTACCGCAGTTGTCTGCACATATACATTCAGCAGGAAATGGAGTTCCTCGACATCTCCTCACTTGGTGTGGCATACCGATATGCTGCCAAGATTGAGTAGAAGTTCAAACAGAAGAAGCGAGACTTTGGGTATGCAAATTAGAAGCACGGGAAAGGTACTCCCAAACCTCAAAACAAAGGACCAAGCCAAGGCGGGGCAGCCCAGGACAACCTGCCAAAGCCACAAGCAAAGAAAAACACCATGAAGCCAAAAAAGGACACGAAAAGTGGTGTGACTTCCATAATAGCTCCACTCACAACACAAGTGAGTGTTGGGCCAAGCAGTCATTGGTAGCCGAGTTGAAGGCTTCTGAATCGGATGCATGCTCCGACTCTAAATCAGAACCTGACAAGGGGAATGACAGGGGGAAGAATATTATCGATGCAGAGCCCAACGCCACCATTTCCACCATGAAGATTCAAAAGGAGGAACCAGAAGATCCAGAAGAGGCAGAGCGTCTCTTCCATTCCAAGATGTTGGTAAAGGGTTCCCCATTGTAGTTCATTGTCGACAGTAGGAGCCATAAGAACCTCATATCGGTAGAGGTCGTGAAGCGGTTGGGCTTGCCGACCACAACACACCCACAACCATACACCATTGGGTGGTTGCACCAAGGACGAGACCTCCGCCTCAGTCAACAATGTCGCCTTCCCTACAACATCAAGCCCTTCACAGATGAGGTATTATGTGGCATTGCTCCTCTTGATGTTTCTGATGTATTATTAGGCCAACCGTACTTGTGGAAGAAACATGTTCTGTATGAGTCTAGGCCTCGTGTTGTTATTATCACTTTGTGCAATAAGCTGTACAGGATACCGGAGATAGCACCACCTGCCACCATCTCCTTGGTTACTGCAAAACAATGCAGTAAGATCATTTCCCAAACCAGGAAATTTTTTTTCCTGATGATCCACCCNAAAAAGGAATACTGTGTCCATGACCTCCAGACAAGGCCCCACTGCACGAAAACAACAGATGGATAAGTTCATGGAGGAATATGAGGACATCTTCACCTCCCCCGCAGGGGTGCCTCTACACTGCGAGGTCAAGCACCCCATCGATCTGACCACAGGTGCATCGCTGCCCAATGGACCCATCTACCGGCACTCTGTCCTAGAGAATGAAGAAATCAAGAGGCATATTCATGAGTTGTTGCAGAAAGGTCACATCTGGCTGAGTTCATCGCCCTGTGGGTGCTCGATC
>ML894869.1:4164-16466 GCA_009831015.1 Picea engelmannii | reverse complement strand
GAGGTTTCATTGGCCCCTCGATTTTCCATCTCTTCCATCTCCAGGCAGAAACCATGGAGCACCTCCTAAACAATTGTCAACTCAGTGAGAACATCTGGAACTAGGCCACTCAGCTCATGAGAAGAACCAAACGAGTTAAAAACAACAACATAAGCACCATCAAGGATTGGGGTTCTGGTTCCTTCAAAAGTCCTATCCTGAATAGAACTTGGCAACTCTTACCAGGCTTCATAGTTTGGCAACTATGGAAAGAGAGGAACAAAATAATCTTTCATTCCCAACCCTCTCCTCCCACCCTCCTCTGTAATACAATCCTCTTGCATCTCCAAGAAACTCTTCATCTACAATTGTGGACTAGAGAAGACTTACCCACTGACCCAAGTGAGCTCTTGCTCCTCAACTCTTGGGGATTCTCGTTTTCACACTCCACCCCTCCTCAACAGCCCCCCCTAAATTCAAAATCCCTCAGTCCCTCTAAGTGGATGTGCCCCCCGCCCCCCGCCTGGCTTCCGTAAAGTCAACTTTGATGGCGCATCAAAAGGAAATCTAGGACACTCAGGCCATGGAGCGGTCATAAGAAATAGCTTGGGCCAAATTCAAAGCCTCATTGCAGAAAATCTAGGATGCGACACCAAAAATTCAGTAGAAATTTGGGGTCTTATCAGAGGAGTGCAAATGGCTCTAGATCAAAACCTCATTGGTCTGATCATTGAAGGAGACTCCAAAATCATAATAGACTTGGTAGAAAAAATCATGAATGGAAGAGATCCAGGGAAAATCATTCCCAGTTGGCGCCTCCTTGGCCCTCTTTATAGCTTCTAGGCACTTCTCAGACCCTCTCTAAATATAACCCCCTCACAAATTCGGCGAAGTGCAAACCAAGTTGCGGACAGACTAGTGAATGTAGGGGTTGAATCCATGCAGTAGATCATTCTCCAAGATTCCAGGTAGTCCCAAAGCTCACCCCTCTGGCTCCAATGCAAGGAGCTTGCCCAGCTAGATGACCCTAACCCGGACGGGGTGTCACCTTTGATTACTTAGAAAATCTTCCAAGTCAGAAATGATTAGAAGCTCAGGAGAGAGGGTGACCATAAGAGTTAGCACAGAAGATCAACAACCGACAGATGATTTCAAGAACTCGACAATCGAGAGTCTGGAGCACGAAGGGAGTTGTTTTCCAAAGTCCCGAAGTTGCGAAATGTGAGAGAGGATCTGGACCATTAGAGCACGAGGAGATTTGGACCGTCAATCTGGTCCCATTGATCTTACGCGAGAATATTTCGGGAACTCGGGAATCGGGAGTTCGAAGCATGGAGGGAGCTATTCTCCAAAGTCGCAAAGTTGTGAGAGAGGATCAGGACTGTTGGAGCACGAGGAGATCTGAACTGTTGATCTGGTCCCGAAGGACTCGCAATCTCAGGCATCGGAATAAGGGGAACACTCAGTCCTTCGTTATTCCGAAACACGAAGTCCCTAAATCGAGAGAAGCAAACAGTTGCGAAATGCGAACTCGCGATTTGACCGTAGTCATTGGATCATGGAAGGTCGCGGACCATTGATCTGATGCAAGTACGAGGGTTTGGGTTTTGGAAGAGGAGAGAAAGCTAATCTTCTGACAACGCGAAGTGTGAAGTCACGAAGAAGATCTCAGTCATTGTATGCGGGCCATCGTGGACCGTTGATCTGATTCGAAGGTTTCGGGGATTCAGACTTCGGGAAAATCGTGAAGAGCAATGTAATTTTGTCACCAATAGTTCTACCTTTAGCTACAAGAATTTATGTGCACACAGATAGGCTGTAGGTTTTTTGTAAGCTTACAATTGGTAATAATATAAGGATCCACTTTTATTTACAAAAAAAAAAAAAATAGGCCAAGAAAATACTGCCAGTATTTCCCGTATGATTATTTATATCTTATATTTTATTATCAAGGAGCAAGCCATTTTTTATTAGGGAAAACTGATTTCCATTGAAATCTCTTCCCAACTGTCACAATACAAAAAAGATAAGAAATCATTTATGGCCTCTTATTTGGTATTTGCGATAGCACATTGCTGTCAATTTCCTAAATTGTGAATTTAACCCAGTGACCTTTTGGTACCAAGCATTGTGAAGGCACAAATCTTCCTTTCATTTTTATGAAGTTTTCAATGACTTTGTCTCAATTTTTAAAGGATTGTTGTTTGGAAAAGATACCCCCATAATATCTGCTCAGGAAAGTAAATTCCTGGATAAAAAGGGGACATTGGAACAAATGGAAAATTACAATGTTATCATGATTTTCGGTGCTAAGGAAAATCCCTCCTTTATTCCATGTCATATATCCGACATAATGTTTATTACAAAAGTTTCAAGGAAATATAATTTTTGGCTGCACTTTTTTCATGAGAAATGAAAAAAACAATTCATACCCTTGCCTTGGAAAATTGGGGACTTTGTATTCAAAAATATGAACAAAATCCATGAATTTACAAACCAGTTCCACAATCTGAATCTCAAGTATGCTGAAAGGATAAAAGGGTTTGACCCTAACGAAATTTTTTTGCAACATATGTTAGCAGTGGGATTTAGAAATTCATTTATCCATATTGTTCTAGGAGAAGAAGAAGATAATAACTTGGGTGCTCCTGCTCACAATGCTGGCGACTTGGAGACAATACTCAATACCAATAAATTTTACAAACATAAAGTAAAGGGTCCCAACGAGAAGAGTGCCCAATCCCCAGCTGTTACTCCTAAGACTGCAACATCTCGGAGCAGTGCTCCAGCAACCCACCCATCTAGAAAAGTGATGAACAATAGTTCAGGCGAAGGAGGAGACAAGAACCCCCCTCCGGGAAAAATTGAAAGCTCACATAAACTTCCTCTGAGGAAGAAGAGGAATAATATTGTATAAGAGGAAGAAGAACATCGCGTTGAAAGTGACGTCAACAAATTCTCCCTCGGAGATATGGAGCTCGAGGATGACATCGAGAAAATGTTTCCTAACATTTATCATTCAGGATGCACGGCCCACCAGAATCTGTCGTTGGAAATTGTTGAGAATGAGACCTTTGATGAAGAAAAGTCATTTGTATTTCAGAGCGCTCTCTTTGACAATGAATCTAAGAAATTTATTATTGAGAAGAGTGATGTGAAGAATAAAAAGGGGAAATATCGTTCATAGGTTCACCTAATAAATATGCGGCCTTCGCAGATTTCCAGAATCCATAGAGCAACCGATGATGCATTGGACAACTCCATTGGTGGTCTCGAAGTGGAAAATACAAAGTTAAAGGTTAGGATTAAGGAACTGGAAGAGACCTTAATGCCTCTTCCACTTCTTGCCATCCCTTTGGAAATTGTTGGACTCACCATGCCCACTGCTAAACTAAAAGGATAATCAAGCTTACTTACATCAGCCAAGAGTTATGTGGAGAATAATATCAAGAAAATAATGGCATTGATCAAAAAAGTTTGGGAAATTTCAATGAACATGATTTCTTTTGGCTCGAGGGCGCACGCCTTTCATGACTATTTGCAGGCTGACCTAAAAAATGAGGAAGGTTTTTACCTTGATGTTGTGGTACCCTTTGGTGTTAAATTTTCCAACATGATATAGATAAGGAGAATAGAGGAGGATCTTCCCTCTCCAAGGCATATTAAATAGTTGAACGTGTGTTGGAAAGAATAGATAAAAAACTTGAATAATATTGTTCAAATGTGCAACCAAACCATGTCAAGGAGGGAAAAATTATTCAAAAGACTCACGGAGGTAGACTTAGTTGGAAGCACTAACGAAGTCCAAGATCCCAATTTGATCCTCAATTCAGTGTTCCTAACAAAGAACAATTTGATGAGCAAGTTGAGATCGTTAAAGGGTTGTCAGTTGAAAATTTCTATGGCATACTTGAATATAATGAAGATGACATAAACAATTGGCTAGTGGACTTTTCTGTGAAAAATTAAGATATTGAAGAAGCATTACATGGCATTTCCCTTGATTTGAGACACTTGGAGGGCGAGTTGTTCAACATAAAAAACCGACATGAAATCAATGTGGCACCAATGAAAAGTTACATCGAATAATGGTTCAAGAAAGCTATCAATAAACTGGCCAATGAAGGGCAAGAAGTAGTTGGGATGGTTCCTATAACCGTTTATGAAAACGATAAAAGGACATCAGCAAGTAAACACAAGAGAGACCATCATATTAAGTTTATGTTGATCATATCTTTCTTTTTTTTTATCAAGTCCTTCATCCAATTATTACACCTCTTTCACTAGAAAGGTTTAACCGAAGACCGATAACTCCTCTTTTCTTCTTACCAGGTTTTGTTGATTCTTTTACCGCCCACCGTCTTCCTTCTAAAATCTTATTTCTTGTATTTATTTTCTTTATGGCCCGTGGGAGCCCCAATCCAAGTCTTTAAGACAAACACATTTATAATTTCAAAGAATATGTAACCGACTATATATTTTTAGAAATTTCAAGAGAACTACTTTGGGAACAATCTCAACTGTGCTTTGTAACCCTGTTTTCAGAATATAAAGTATTTAAGGTTGATCTATCATTATCTTTATTTGAGTTGCCCATGTGTCCACTATGTTAAAGTTCTCTTATGTATGCAGATCATCTTCTTTTTATTTTATGTGATCAAAAATATTTATCTTAAACTATGATGGATGCGAGGAAATTTTGCTTATTTTGTTTAAACGTGTGAAGTGTGTGATTCCTGGTCCTTTCTCGGGAACTTTCTTTAAAATGAAAACTAAAACATATTCCTTTTATTTTCTCACAATATTTTGAATATATAGAAATCCCAATAATATCTAAATAGGAGTACCACCTCTATAAAAACGCAGGGGGATTTACATCCTCGTGAGGTTGTCGTTTCGGTCCTAACGGATTCAAGCGTCAACATTTTTCAAGACCATACTGGGGAATGAAATGAAATTTGGAATGTATTCTATCACTTTGAAAAATGTATGACTTTTACCCTGGCTGATCAGCCCCACTTGGAAATTGGATTGAACAATCAACAAAGCATCATGTATCAGTTATACAATCTAGTAATAACAACAACCAAGACCCGAGAAGAGTTATAAAGGTCCTGGCATATCTTAGTTCAAGAAGAAGAAAGAGAAATCCTCTGAAGACAAAGGAGAGAAGAGTGACAAGACCGAAGAAATCAAAGGCTAGCTAGAGAAACACAACAACAAGGTCGGGATTGAAGTTAGACGATTACAAGGGACCCATTACCAGAAGTAAAATAAAGCAACTCTTTATCCTTAGAAGTGAAAATCCTATCCCTAGAATCTCTTCGGACATGGAAGAAAGAAACGAACAACCCCAAGACGAGCATCATGAAGAGAGACAAGGAGGTGGAAGAGATGCTGCAAGAAATCAAGGAAACCCATGATTTGAAAATTGAAGGAGGGTAAGAGATTCCCCTCTAAATCTTATAGGTCAGCAACATGATCTCCATGTTCTCCCTAAGGGCACCCTGAAGGAATTTTCTGGAGACGGAGCAATCGATGCAAAGAGGCATCTGCACTTATCTCTTGATGTTTGTGATTTTCACTGTGTTGAGCACAACGATGTTATGGTAAGGTTGGTTTTGCAAACCTTATTAGGAAGAGTGTATGGATGGTATATGACATTACCCAATAGATCATTTTTTTCATTTAATGACCTCGAAGAAATGTTCCTAACCATGTTCTCCCCTCCAATTGCTTATCATACCCTTCTCGTTGATTTCACCCAGATTGGTTTGAGGAAGAATGAACGGATACGAGATTTTAATCTCAGGTTTAATAAAACCTTGAGTAAGATTCTAGAAGATAAAAGACCAAATAACCTTGTCATTCTCGGTTGTTATAAGAATGCAATGCCCCGAATGTGAAATATGCTATCAAAACTTCTCAAATTGATACCTTGGAGGAGGCAATGACTAAATCCACGAAGATGGAAGAAATTACGATTGAAACGGGTGTCGACCTCGACATTATACTGGGAAAAGTAGAAATACAACTAGGAGAATTAAGTATTGACAATCAAGGAGATTCCAGTTCAAGAAAGAACGAAGAATTCAAGCCTCAATTGACTCAAAACCAAACAATGGGAGGAGGATTTTTCAAGGGAACCATACCTAATGTAAAGGTTGACCCTATGGCGGCACAAGAAACTAAGAAAAGAATTGAAATTGCACAAATGAATAGAACTATCAAGCAAATGTAGAACGAGATAACCAGACTAAGAAGGGGAGATAATTATGTGGTAAATCCAAGAATTCCAATCCCAGAGCAAAGAAGGAACCCTTCCCAAGAAAATAGAGTGAGGTTTGAGAAAACGGATAATCCACAAAGACCAAGGGTCCCCAGTCAGCCTACTCCTAATGAAACTGTTCTGGATGATGTGTATGACAAGAAATTAATTGAGAAAGAGAATTATTACTCACTCGATGAAAGCTCTAAAACTATACAGATGGAAAGATGTGAGACATCCATGCATATATTTAAAGAGGGCTACAATGCTCCCAACTCGCGAGAAAACGTCGCCTAGAAAAGAGGATTTGTAAATAGACCAAAAAATAAAGGTGATTCTGATAAAGAGAACCAAACAGAAAAAGAAAAAGAAAAAACAAATGAGAAGGTGACAGATAGCGTTGGAAGTAAAAATCAACACCTAACGTCAAACTCCACTCAAATGACATATAATGTCGTAGAGGACTTAAGTAAATTAATGATAATTTTTCCCTTTACAGAAGTGGGGAAGATTCCCCAACAAAGATAGAACATTTTGAAATTGTTAGACAATCCATCTGAAAGGGAAGAAGTTGTTGTTACCAGTCCAAAACAAAGCTAGAGTTAGTTAACTGCCAAGCTGAGAGGTAAAATTCATCCCTTTTACATTTCAATTGAAAATCATGATGTTGCACTACATAATTGTTTAGTTGACACAGGTGCAACAAATAATATCATGCCACTAGCGGTCATGGAGGCATTGGGCATGAGTTGCACAGAGAGATCAAAGATTTTTATGCCTGAATTACGACAACCCCCAATATCATTATAGTTTTCAATATTATTGTGGTAGACCTTCCTCCAACATATGAAGTTGTGTTGGGAAGATATTAGACATCTATGATCTGTGGATATATAATGAACGATGTAAGTTGTATGATGTTTCTAGGCAAAGAAGGAGCAATGATTAAAGTACCCCATGAACCTAGAAAACCATTCTCTTTCAAGAGGAGGGACAATGAATTGATCGAGGATTATATAGATGCCAGGATTGGAAACTATGTTATCATGAACATGGAACATAGTGAATTCCTAGAGCAAGTGCAAGACACAGAGAATTAAAAATGTATGTTTGAAGGCTATTGGAGGATGTCATTCGATGGAGCCTGTTCAAACTATGGGAGTGGAGTTGGAATTGTTCTTATGATTCCAAGTAAGATCGTGCATCCACATGTTATTAGACTGGAGTTTTCATGCACTAATAACGAGGCAAAGTATGAATCCTTGATTCAAGGGATGGTCCTTGCACAATAAATGAAAATAGAACATCTAATTGTGATTGGCTACTCTGAGTTGGTGATTAATGAGGTCACCCAGAAGTATAAAATCAAGAAATAAAGACTCAAGTTATACTTCAAAAGAGTTAATGAATTGATGGAATCTTTTAGTTCCTTCAACATTTCGTTTATTCCAAGGGATAAGAATCACAAGGCTGATTCATTAGCCCTGGAAGCCTCAATGTCAAACCCAGACAATATCCAAAGCAAAACATCTTTCCAAGTAGAAAGAGCATTCCGACCGTCTGTGCCCAATAAAATTGAATATTTGCAAGTGTTTGAGAACAATGAACAACTGGAGAATTTTTTGTTGAACGATGATGATCATGGAGATGACCACACATTAGTTGTCCCCAAATATTGTATACAGTCTGAGTCTCTTTTTATGAAAGATGATCATGATAAGAATCTCCTTGAAGAAGTTTCAATTCGAAAAGTGCAAGAGACAAGAAAAGTCAATATTGGAACCGATAGTTCCCCAAGATATGTCAACTTGGGAGTTGATTGCACCACTGAGGAAGTTGATCAATATGTTGCCTTGTTTAAAGAATACATTGATGTGTTCTCTTGGACCTATGATGATTTAAAAGCTTGCGATGAAAGTATATTCCAACATACCATTCCCTTGAGGGAATAAGCAAAGCTTGTAAAAAAATAAAATAAGGATGATGAATCCCAAACCGAAACCTCTGGTAAAGATTGAATTGGATAAATTGAAGAAGGCATGAATACTTTATCCCATTAGATACTCTGACAGGATTTCAAATCCTGTGATTGTAAGAAAAAAGACCAGGGAAATCCGGATGTGTGTTGACTTAAGAGATCTTAACAAAGCAAGCATAAAAGATAACTTTCTTTTACCTAATATGGAGTTCCTTCTCCAGCAAGTCACTGGATCAGCCCGCATTTCCATGTTGGATGGATTTTCTGGATATAACCAAGTCTTGGTGGCCGAGGAAGATAGGGCAAAGACAAAATTTATCACACCTTGGGAGACATATGCATAGGCTAGAATGCCCTTTGGTTTGAATAATGATGGAGCCACATTCCATAGGGCCATGGATCATGCATTTAGCGGGTTGATAGGAAAATTTATGGCAAACTATCAAGATGACTTGACAGTGCATTAAAAAACAAGGAGTGATCATATCCATCATTTGAGAAAAAAATTTGTAAGATGTAGATTATATGGTGTCTCTCTAAATGCAAAGAAATGTGTGTTCGTTGTAACTCAAGTCAAACTGTTGGGCCACATTGTGTGCAAGGAATGGATTTACATATATCTGAAAAGAGTTAAAGCAATAAATGATCTCAACCCCCTGACATCCAAGAAGGGAGTCCAATCGTTTTTCTGAAAGATCAATTTTGTGTGAAGGTTTGTTCCTGACTATGCAAGTATCGTAAAGCAGATCAATTTGTTGTTGAAAAAGGAGTAGAGGTTCGAATGGATAGCAATTACTCAAGAGGCCTTCAATAGTGTCAAAGGAACAATCACCACAACTCCAGTCCTCAAAAGTCTGGATTTTCAAAGGGATTTCATCATCTATTCATTTTCTATAGAGACAGTTGTTGCATGTGTTCTTACTCAGAAGAATATCAAAGTTGAAGAACTCCCAATAAGTTTCATGAGAAAAATCCTACATGATTACGAATTGAGGTATTCAGAACTAGAAAAACTAGTCTTGGATTTTGTAAAAGTGGTAGTGCACTTTCAGACGTACATATTGAACTCCAATGTTATTGCCTATGTTCCCTCATCACCAGTGAAGATGCTTCTGAGTCAACAATTGAGAGAAGGAAAATGGGCTAACTGGCTGGAAAAGATACAAGAATATGATGTTGAGATTAAACCTTTAAAGACTATCAAAGGACAAGGTTTATGAAAGCTCATCACAAATAATGATTATATGGATGGAATGATCTCAATTTTAGTATGAGAACCATTGGTTGATTCAGAATAGTATGAAGACATTGTATTCTACTTGAGATCCGGGCAATTTCCTGTCACCATGAACCCCAAGGAGTGAAGAACATTGAATATGAAGGAAAATTGATATGTGTTGATCATTGATATATTTTTCAGGAGGAATTATGATGACATATTATTGAGATGTGTTGATGAAAATCAAACCCAAAAATTAATGAGAGAATTCCATGAAGGAATATGTGGTGGACACTTTGCACCTACTTCCACCGCCCACAAGATAATAAGGGTTGGATTCTATTGGCCATCAATGTTCAGAGACCCGTATGCCACAATAAGGAAGTGTGTATCATGCTAGCAGTTTGCAGGAAAAATGAAGAGATCTGCGATGCCTTTGCAGCCCATAACTGTAGAACAATCATTCTCCCAATGGGGACTTGATGTTGTCAAGCCAATTAATCCAAAGTCTAGCAAGGGACATATGTACATTCTCACAGCTACAAATTATTTCATGAAATGGCCAAAAGCAGTGGCATTAAAGAAATTTGATTCTGAAGAGCTAATTAAGTTCCTCAAAAACAATATTTTGTCGAGATTTGGTGTCCCAGATAAATTTATCACAGATAATGGTTTGATTTTCATTAGGTCCAAGTTTACAGAGTTTTGTGGAGAATATGGAATTATTATGGGTCAATCGTCAAATTATTCTCCACAAGGTAATGGCCTTGCAGAATCCACAAATAAAACACTTGTTAAGATATTGAAGAAAACCATTGACAAAAAACAAAGGAATTGGCATCTAAATTTGATTGATGCATTTTGGGCAAGAAGAATGACTCCAAAGGACAACACCGGGATGTCCCCGTATACCTTGGTTTATGGGAAAAAGGTGAAAATTCCTATTAGTCTCGAACTCAATGCATTGAATTTTGTGGTTAATACCGAAGATACATAAGAGAGTTCACCCATCCAAAGAAGGATCAACCAGTTGTTAAAATTGGAAGAAGAACGAAACAAAGTCCTGAATCAAACTTCTCAAAGGCAACAGAGTGTCAAAAGATATTTTGATTAGAGCACAATTGTAAAGAATTTCCAGAAGGGAGAGTTGGTGTTACTTTGGAACAAGGCCAAGGAGAAATTGACGATGCATAAAAAGTTTGAAGCGCTCTGGATTGGACCATTCATCGTCGAAAAGATCATGGGTTTCAATTCCTATATGCTCCAAGACATGAAGGGTAAAATACTAATGTTTCCTATCAATGAGCAACATTTGAAAGGTTTTTCCTCCTAAAAAACTTTCGCATTTTCCTTGTATGTAAATTTATTTTTCAGTTTGTATATTCTTACTCTAACTCCACAACCCAATGGTTAGAAGCACTTGGTCATAAAGATTCTGGATTCTTGACAACCGACGAGGGGTTATCATCCCACAGTTGGAGCCAGTTGTTGAGATCAATTCTCGCTTCCAAAATTTCTCTCCCCTCTTCTATTTTCCCAATTTCTTTTGTCCATTTATTTTCCCTCTTCTATACTTACCCAAATTCCCATTTTCTTTATCCCTTCTATTCTCTCTTTCTAGTTACTATAATTAGTCATTTTTTCAAAAACAACAGGTTGGCGAACTCACAGATCCTCATCTCCATCCATACTCCCACATCATGAGTCCGACCGACCACCACATTATCCTATACTTAGTCATTTCTGCAATCACGGGTTCCATGGTTCGCGTTCAAGATTTCATATCCCATGTTTCGTGATATACATTTTGCAACCGAGAGATCCCATAGTTCCATAATCCATAGAGAAATTGGCTATGCATTGGATGACTCCATTGGTGTTCTCAAAGCGAAAAATACAAACTTAAAGGAGAGGATTAAGGAACTGAAAGAGACCTTAATGCCTCTTCCACTAATTGCCATCCCTTTGGCAATTGTTGGACCCACCACACCCGTAGCTAAATTAAAAGGATCCTCAAGCTCACTTACATCAGCTAGGAGTTACATGGAGAATAATATCAAGAAAAGAATTGCATTGATCACAGAAGCTTGGGAAATTTCAAAGAACATGATTTCTTTTGGCTCGAGGGCGCACGCCTTTCATGAGTATTTGCAGGCTGACCTAAAAAATGAAGAAGGTTTTTACCTTGATGTTGTGGTACCCTTTGGTGTTAAAGTTTCCAACATGACAGAGCTAAGGAGAAGAGAGGAGGATCTTCCCTCTCCAAGTCAAATTAAACAGTTGAACGTGTGCTGGAAAGAAAAGATAACAAAACTTGAATAATATTGTTCAAACATGCAACCAAGCCATATCAAGGAGGGAAGAATAATTCAAAAGACTCACGGAGGTAGACTTAGTCGGAAGCACTAACAAAGTACAAGATCCCAAGGTTGATCCTCAAATCGTTGTTCCTAACAAAGCAACAATTTGATGAGAAAGTCGATATCTTTAAAGGGTTGTCAGTTGAAAAGTTATATGGCATACTTGAATATAATGAGGATGACATAGACAATTGGCTAGTGGACTACTCCGTGAAAAATTAGGATATTGAAGAAGCATTACATGTAATTTCTCTTTATCTCAGAGACTTGGAGGGCGAGTTGTTCAACATCAAAATACGACATGAAATCAACGTGGCACCAACGAAAAGTTACATCGAAGAATGGTTCAAGAAAGCTATCGATAAACTGACCAATGAAGGGCAAGAAGCAGTTGAGATGGTTCCTGTAACCATTGATGAAAATGATAAAAGGACACCAGCAAGAAAGTAAACGCAAGAGAGACCATCATAGTAAGTTTATGTTGATCATATCTTTATT
>WSFP011525408.1:0-12302 GCA_009831015.1 Picea engelmannii | reverse complement strand
CTAGGGATTGTAAGCACTTCCCTAGAAATATTTGTCTTGTAATCATTTTTTACATTCTACCTCTCCCTATTAGTTGAGAAATTAGTTCCTTAACCAAAATGATGTATGCATCATGATGTAAATTCTCATCCCAGCCCCAATCGAATGGTGCAACATTATCATTATTTTGACTTACTTTGTGCATACGTAATTTGGGGTTTCACTGCAATCACCTTCGATTAAAGACTTAATTGGGAAAGTTGCATTAACTTTGAACAATGGTATCTATTCTAGTTTGAAAATAGTGGTTCCTATGTAGTTTAGTCACATGGTTATTGTTTTAGATAATAATAATGATTGGAGAGGTTCTTCATAGGATCCAAATTTAGAAATTAGCTTCCATTTTTTAAAAGTTAATGTGAAAAAGGCCCATGACAAGTTGTAATGAAAATTCGTAAGTTTAATCCTTTAGCTATGTTAGGAGGAAAATCTCTCTATGGCTAGGGGTAAACCAAAATAGATGGAAATGACTGCAGAAATCCACTCTATTCTCAAGTATGCTATATAAGAAAATATTCTAGCAAGACAAGATAAAAGGCCTACCTCGGCTAGATGTTCGATGAAGTCCACTGTTGAGCACTTGACCCAAAGAAATATACCTGCAACTAGTCCTCAAAAACCAAGAAATAAAAGCATATGGTGATAATATATGGTGTTAGCACATTCAATAGCTTAATCCATTAACATTCATAACAAATACTCCCATGGAATAATAATTCATATATTTGCAAGATATCAATTGGACGAGAAAAGAGTATTTCTATTAAGATATAATCAACAGAAGTGAATAAGTTACAGACTTCCATGTCATCACGGTTTAGAACCAAGAAACTAAGTTCCTTCCAGCTGGGTCTCCACCACTTGAATCCTCCACCAAAGGCAAGCTCATATAAGAGAGACAATGGAGTTCTCACTCAATAAGGGAAGAGCTTGGGGGTTGAACAATGTGTTTAGACTTAAAGGACAAAGGGATGCAGACTCAACATGAAGTGAATAATTCATCCAGATTAACTTTGCTCTCAAAGTTGAATTCTTTCTCCTCCTTTCCATAGCTCAGAATTGGCCCATTTATAGCCTTCAAGTGGAACTGAAGGGCCGAGTCAGAACGTTTCCAGTATATGGAAGGCCAAGGATCATTGATATCCTGTCGTGACATGGAAACCTGACACTATTTTTCATTTTTGGGCACATTTTCTGATGTACGTAGGCTGTAGTGGTGCAACCTACGTATACACATGCTGTATAGTAGTCAAGGTGTGTATATGTGGAAAACATGTACTTTTAGCTCTGGGATTTGCAAAAAAGGGATGAAAAGTCTGCATAGGGAAATGGAAAAAGGCTCTTTGTGCAAGATTGTGTGGGGTGATGCAAATCTTGATATAATAGATGCCCCCTAATGTGTGAGGTCAGAGGAGTATCTGCGATGGCTGAAATACATTATAAAAAACCCAGAAGTGCAATAATGGGGACCCAACTGAAAAAACTAGTTGCTCATTATAATCTCCACTAACTTCGCATACATGGCTGCCAATTTGAATTACATTGCAGATCCATGTGAAAATATACCAAACAATTGTCTGTGACCATGAATAGGCAAATACAAATGCGGTTACATGCCAAAGGTTGTCATAGTCACGAACAAGGCCCAGTAGAACCAGTCTCAAAATCAATTTGAAGAATCTGTATATAATGGAGTACAATCTGATCTCCCATGATCACTGAAGTCATATAGGTACTAGTCCAATGAAAAGGAAGCAATAGCTCAGGAAAGCTACAGACACATACTGATGTCTTCAATTCTTCTACACAATCCGCCAAAGGTGAAATTATACATCATGTGAATAAAGGAGTTGAGGTCGAACACAATAAGACATAGTTTGATTATCGGTCATTGAGGTATACCATTAACAAACGTGAGACAACCTACCAATGATGAAAGTAGGTATCAAGGCACTGAGTACATTCTTACAAGTGTGAATAAAGGAGTCAGGGTCGAACACTTGAAGAATCCATCGATCATGAGACATTGATGTATTCCCAACTGTCGATGGCGAGATAACCTTCCACTAATGATTGCAAGACTCAAGGTACTCATAGGACTCTAGGACTCATTTCCAGAATAGATGGGCTGAAGTCGATGGAAGGAGACCCGATGAAAGGAGAGCATTAAGGAATCTCTCATCATTCAACACGAGGTACAAAGCAGGATCTTGATGATTTGGAGGAAATCAGATGAACAACATGTTCACGAACCAACAACCTTGTGTGTCTTTCGTGTGTGCCAAGTGCAAGCAGTAAATGAAAACAACCCTCTGAATAGAAGCCAATAAGGAAAACTGCTGACAAAGGTGAGGAAACCACCAATAAGGATAATGGAATCCAAGACACTGCATGAATCCCAATGTGTGAATAGATGTCTTGCCGTCGAAAACAAGGGAAACCACCCAGTTAATGACCAATGATGAAATGTCGATTGTTGGGTTCAAGGTTACCTACCGATGATGAAAGTAGGACCATGGTGCATAATAGGACTACAATATCATGTGATTCTGAGATAAACTGAGGGTATGTCCGACATGAAAAGTCAAGAGTTCTGAGGAATGGTCGACATAGGTTGATAGACTTCCTTTGAACAAGAGCATGAGACATATGGAAGAATTTGGTAGCATAGACTCGATGATGAAACCATGAGATGCAGGAGGCATCAATCAAACTCTCCATAGAGACTAGAAGAGTAACCATTTAGAGGAGTAAACTCTTTGTAACGATCTCAACTTCTTAAGGTCATGCTAAACCCGAAATTATGATTATAAGTGGACTCAATAAATTTGTGCTTTGTTCAAAGGTGACACGACTGCTGCCAATATAAGATAATACTCCCTTTCCGCCCATCTTTTTTTTTTTTTTTCATAGACAAATGAATGCTATGATACAGTGGAGGAAATGAGTGTCACAAGTAAGAAAACCTAGTTCAAACAATGGAACATAGCTATGCTCAATGCAAGGAGGTGCATGTGGGAGATGGACTCTCAGGGTAATGTTCCCTCCTAGGTATAGGGTGTCAAATTGTGAAGGATATAAACAAGGCTCTGCTTGGTTGAGGATGCAAAACTGCTGAGGAAAACGGTTTATAACGCAAAGCAAGAACCGACTATAGGCTCAATACTACAAGCAAGGGCATGAGATGCAATCCCAACTTGATGCCAAAAAATGTCCTTTTTCATAATCTTAGTTTACTTGGTTTGAAAAAGGAATAAACTTGTACCAAATAGACGTCCTTTCAAATCCAATTTATGAGTGTGAAAGAGACAATTTCACTCGACAATCTTTTCGCTTTTTGAAAATGAGTCGAAAAAGAGCTTAAATCAAACTCGGTTGGGAGTCCTCTAGGTATAGGTCAGAATGTTTATGAGTGATAAATGAGGCTCAACATAAAGTCATGTATTAGCTATAAGGGGCTCCTGGTCCTACGGAAAAAATATCGACATGGGAACCAAATGGAGCAGAGGATCTAACTAGGGTACCCATGTTTGGTAAGTTTCTACCATTTGATAACGACATGTTTTGTAGTAGATGGAGGGTTTTGTGTTGTAACAAATGGGTTCATACCTAAGGCATATGAATGAAAATTATAGGACACTGCAAATGTGCATGATGGAACAAATACCTATCCTATATGCTGGGTAGCGAAAATACATGCCCGTGGTTATGAACGGTCAACATAATGCTAAAAACCGCAAGAATCTCTGGCGAAAACTATAAAAACCAACTCAATCTACTGCTGTATTAGTCCATTAGGCTAAAATGCTATCTGAAACTATAGAAAGTGGGTAAAAACTGCTATAAATAGTAACAAAAACCAAATTTTACTATGTCATTTTGAATTTTTACCCAAATAGTGAAAATTCGACCAAATTACCTCCGATATTCAACTGGTGATTGCGGGAGCGTCGAGTGACGGAATCAGAGACTGTCTAGACTAGGTAATTACTCTTCACCTCCTCTTCATTTCTAGTGGATTACACTTTTAATTTAGGTTTCAAAACTTGAGTTAATTAGGGCACAAATTGATTATTTCGGTGTACGCAAGATACCACTCATTGGGTCGCATATACGCGAGGTTATACGTGATTGTGTAAAATAAATCCTGCGTGTAATCAACTCTATACATGACTGTGAATGTTACAACCCACGTATAAGTCTGTAAACAAGGTTTTTGATGAATGCTAACTCAAAAATTGATGTTTCTCTCGCATGATGGTGCTAGAATGGAGGGAAAGGGAACACGAGGAGGTAGATGCTGTCGTGGAAAGAGATTCAGGGGCCCAAATGGCCTTGAAAAGATGCGGGTTGTACAAATTTTGGGCACTCAAAGGGATGAGAGCCCAAGTGAGGTTGCTTCAGTTGCTCGTGGATTACTGGGATCTTGACAGTGAGATCTTCAACCTCGATGGGAAGCCAACCATTGAGGATTGAAGTTGAGGATATATATTTCTTGACTGGACTGTCACGTCAGGGTGAGGTGTTGAACCTCAAAGCATGGGGATATGAGAGCGATATGAAGATATAAGAGTACATAGACGCTCACTATATGGCAGGGATCGAGAAGGTTGGGAGTCAACTCCCCATCCGAGCAATAAATAATCTCAGCCTCAAGATTGTTTCCCTCGTTTTGACCAAGATCACAAGAACGATTTCGTTGCACCAAGCATCGAGGTCGCTCATGTTCTATGTTGTAGAGTGATTGAGACCCACGGTGTATGATTAGTGCACCTCACTACTGGCTAATATGAAGAGCCAATTGATAGAATGCAAACAGGTTGATAAGAGGAACTTCGGGTTTGCATCTATCTTGTGTATCTTTTTCTTCGAGTGGGTTCCAGGTTTGGGACCTAGAGTCGAGATCATTCCTCGAGGACCTCACGATCCACCCATGGCATGGTGGACCGAGGTAATGAGATGACAAGGGGGAGGTAGGGTGCCCACACCCTACAACGATGATTTATTTTACTAGTGGAGGCGACAGGTCATTTCTTTGGATGACTACCCCTATGCAGGGATCGACTTCATAGGGGATCCTGACATGTGATTTCCACCAGGGATTGCCTACGGGGACATAGGTATGTCAAAGTTTTCAAATATTTCATTTTTTTGTATTTTTGTATATGAGAACAAAAATATTTTTGGATGACATTTAAGTACTAACTAGAGACTTGTGTGATGCAGACGTAGGTCTGCAACGGTCAGACAGGATTCCACGACATTGTTGGAGGCACCGGGGAGATGAGGCAGTGGGAGGAGAAGCAGAGAGAGTCCTTCAGAATGTGCAGGGAAAACGGTCTCATTTGATACATAGGATTCTGATGGTTCAGGTAGAGGATCTGCTGGAGGCCATGCAACGACAAGTGGTTGGTGTGCCCAGAGCTTGTGTGCGACTCTTTTGGCATCTCACAAATTATGTAGTTTGTTATCATGGCACACATCCGGTGCCACAGGTGTACATGTCATGGATTTTGTATTATCAGCTGTATATGTGTATTGAGGGTGTTGGCCCCACTTTTGTACTATAAACATCATATTTTTTGAAATATATATAAAAGAAGTTTTTTCGGATTTACTTATATTACAATGTGTACATTGATGAGATTGTTTTCTTTACATTAGTTATGTGACAAATGCCAATCTAAAAAAAAATTATCATAAGCATCAGATACATAATTAGAACTCCTAGGTATGTGATTATAAGTAATGAAATCAAATTGTCGCTCTAAAATACGTACCCGTAGGAATCGTCAGAGTAATGTAGGATCGCGCACATGGTAACTGTCATTCAAATGACATACTACTAACTAGGAATTCAGGAGAACCTCCAAAGAGAGAATACCATGTGAAATAGATATGCAAAAGTTCTATAATGGCGTTATATTCGGCCACATTATTCGTGGATGGCCCAAGGCAAACACCATCTGAAGACACCAGTAGACCCTCGGGTGAGTAAACTACCCAAGCGGCGTAAGCCAAGTTCCGTGTATGATGACTGGCTCTATCTACGAATCCTAAGTACATCGAAGACTCTGTTGACATCTACCAACCAAGGGAAAAATCGATAAGCAAGCTGAAAACAAAAATAAAGGGAAACGATATATACACTAAATTACATTAATATACAAAGAGTTACGCCCAAGATTTGGTCTCAAGCGCAATATATTTTCAAGTAGAGCCCATTCCTGGTCTCGACCAACATGTTCCCTTCATAATATTCTAACTCATAGGATCCTTTTTCTAAGAGACTTCGCACGATATAGGGACCGTGCCACATGGGCTTGAACTTGCCTGCCCCCAACGGTTTTTTGTCTTGATCGTATAAAAGGACCAAGTCACCCTCAACGTACAATCGAGGGCAGACAGACTTCTCGTATTGGACCTTGACATGTCTTTTATTTGCCTCGATATCCATAGAGGCATATCAACGCTGCTCGTCAAGGCTCTCTAGGTGCATGAGGCATTGCTCGAGATCAGAGGTGTCAGGTAGGAGCGCAATTTCCAATATAAGAGAAGGGATTTCACATTCAATAGGTAATATCGACTCCACACCATGTACTAACTGGAAAGGGGAAAATCTGGTGGCAGTCTTGACCGAGGTTCGGTATGCCCAAAGTGAGGGATATAACATAATATGCCAGTCAGATTTTCTCTGGCTGACAATTTTTTTGCAAAATGGTCTTGAGAGACTTGTTGACGTCCTCTACCTATCCATTCGCCTGTGGGTAGTAATGGGAAGAATGACCATGCTTAAACCCCAACTTGGATGCTAGTTCTTCCATCATTTCATTCTAATGTGACTTCCATGATTAGTGACAATATCACTTGGGATACCAAACCTGACGATAATTTGATTAAATACGAAGAAGGCGACAATATTCCCGTTGGATTTAACTATAGGCATGGCCTCGACCACTTATTAAAGTAGTCTATGACCACGATAATGTGTTGATGCCCGCCAACCGAAGTTGGGTTGCAATCCACAAAGTCCACCCCCCACTTGGTGAAGGGACCAACGGTAATGACTGGATGAAGAGGGGTTGGATGCGAGTGAATTTTCCAAGTGAACACCTGGCAGAGGTGGAACTTCTTAGCCGCTTCAAGTCAATATCTAAATATGGATGGCCATAAATAATTGGCTCGCAAAATTCTCTGGGTTGTCGCAAGCCCTGATAGATGACCACCACAAGCCCCACTGTTGAAATCGTTTAGAATAGACTTGGATTCTTCTTGGGTTAAACAATGACGTAAGATATTGTCTATTACTTGACGATACATAGTTTCACCGATGATAAGTTAATTCTTAGCTTGGTATCATACACACAGTCGGTAATGTTATCACCTAAAATGCCTTCATGAATTTTTTTAAGGGGCGTTGATTTAAGACTGATTTTTCATTATCCCTGTATTGAGAGTATTGCTTGTATTACCAGGTTATAATGATAAGCATATAAGAAATCAACTAAATTTCCAACCGACCAATTGAAATATCAAGCGCATACAACGTTCAAGTGCTAGCCGTAAAGGAAAAACCATAATAAAAGGTGTCAAGCAAGATACTTTTTTTTTTAGGTTCTCATCGCACCCGAGCTTCATCTGTCGATATATTTGTCAAGTCGCTCATCCAAATGTTGAGAGCTTTGCACATGGGTATATGTGCGAATTCCCAAAGGAAGTTATCCAAAGGATAACAACACACAATCCAAACATATGCATTAAACGCTAATGTGCCAACAAACAAAATATCGCCCATGTGTTAAGGAAAAAGACTGAAGAAAAGTTTTTTATGGTTTTGCATACAAATTGACGAGTATCTAAATGGAACAGAAATCTCTAGTTTATTAAGTTGTCTGGGGAGCAACGCGCTAAGGGGGAATTCTCTGTCAGATGGTTTATGCATGATGTAATAACTGATAGCATTATGAAAACTGTCGGAGTGTATTGTCATTGTCGCTAGTGTTAAAAAACAGTCGGCTTGTTGTTTCCAGGAGTGTATGGATTGAAATTTTTTAAAGGTTTCAATCTTGAAATCTTTGTTTCCTATTGCAAATTGATGATTGGAAAACACAGTGGTCACATCGATTCAGGGTTTTATTATAGTGGTGTTGTATTTGCAGGTTTTGTTGGAAAAATTCTTGATTGAAAATATTGAGACCATCATGAATAAAAAACTACTACTTCTCAGATCCATCGTGCAGACATTTGAAGATATCATTTGCTGCAAATCCATTAGCACAGTTCCTCAAGAAGCATTGGTGATAAAGAGAAGGTGATTTTGGTTGGCCATGATGTTGGAGGTGCATGCATGTCGTATGCAATGGAACATCTTCCGTCAAATATTACTAAAACTGTCTTTATTTCTGCTGCTATGGTCATCAATGAGCAAAGAGCATTTGATATTTTTGTTGAGGAGGCTAAAGCCCAAGAGGGGCTGCAGGGAGATGAAGGTTGGGAATTTTAGCATGGAGCAGATATTGTAAATGTGAAAATTTTCTGAAGGCATATAAATGACATTTGCAGCAAGTTATGTCCAGTAAGATCTATTTGCATTTTTAATCAGTTTTTTCTTCTTTCATCTTCTTTTCCCACCTATGTCATGTAATGAGATGATATGAAAAGCATTTTTTTCATTTAAAACAACTACCAGATTTAATAGTGAAACTGTTAATGGTCTACATGTTTCTTATTAAGTTTCCATGATATATCCTTGCTTTTGATTCTAGATTACCATCTTTAGAATTTGAAAGCTTCTTCCCCATTTAAACATTATGTTTTCATGGATGTGTTTTCCCGTCTTCTAAGTTGATACTTCAAGTTGGCTGATATGAACGTAAATGCCTTACTTTGAGCTACATTGTTGTAGATCTTCCCTATCTTAAAATTCATATAAACAATCTTTCCCTTCATTGTTTGATCCTATATTCCAACTACCTGGCCTTCAATCTAACAGGGTGTTTACTTGGCTCCATGCCCAATGGTATATCTCTGATCTAAAGTTAGTTCATTTCCCTTTTCCTTTGTCATTTAGTCTCATTGATCCATCAAATCAACCCATAATCTAATTTCCATTTACAAAAAAACTATTGCAATAACTAAGATGTGCTAGGCTTGACCCTATATCAGTCTAGGGGCAACTTCTAGCACTAACATCTTTTGGCGTCGTTGTCGGGGACGAAGCAGCGAATAAATATTCCTTGGGAGAATGACAATGATCATATCCCCTTCTTGATGGTGAACAAGAAGATGACATATGTTAGATTGCAGATCTTTCACCATGGCGACTCCACTGTCTAAAGATTAAAAGGCGACTCTACTGGGGGATCCAAGTATGGAAGCCATTTTGGATCAAAGGTTTGTTTTTTGTGATTTTTTGAATGTCATTGATTTTCCAAACCCAATGCTTAGTAGAGATGAATGAGAAGGTATCCTTCCTACATTTAAAGGAGAAGATTGGGAGTATCTGGCTGAACTTCTACTAGATTTTCATGAGTTTATTCATGAATGTTAGATTGTGCAAGAGGATGTCAAGATCAACATTTTCAGATAGTCACTGAAGGGAGAAACCCTTGACTGGTGCAGATCTCTTCCAGCTTCAAGTATTAACTTGTTGGCAAGTTTTCATAATTCTTTCAATATATTTTGTAAAGAAGAATTTTCAGCTAAAAGTCTTTTTGAAAATTGTTGTGATGTATTTGAGAAGCATATTCAACAGAAAGAATTTTTTTCTTTTGTTTGCAAGAATGAAAATCATGTTGTTAAGGAAGATCTTCAAGATACCATTGATGATATGAAATATGATTGCATAGTTGTAGATGCATTTGATCTTGTCCTTGATGCACTTGCAGTCTTTATTTGAATGGAAAAGATCCTGTTTATGATGAGTACAAGGAACAAGTGTTTCTTCAACATATTGTTGTTGATGAACCTTATAAACATAACAAAATTGAGGAAGGTTGTCAAAAGCCCGATATATTTATGGAGACATAAGCTAATCAATAGATTTATGAAAAAAAATTGCCCATTAGTCATGAACAGTAGGAACCCGTTTATGGCAGCCATACATCAGAAGTTGAAGTAAACATTGAGCATCAAGCATAGGTAACATTTGATGGTCATCAATCTACTTCATTTTTCTATGATCCAGTGGCCATCTACATGGAGATGCTTTTTTAGGAAGTTTTTAGTTTTGCAATTTTTGGAATTAAAGAAAATTATGATTGTAAGTATGTGCTGCAAGTTAAAACTCTACTACAGATAGTGAAGTTTTCTCTGATTCTTATTTGCATACAAGAAGTTTTTATAGTCAACTAGATGTTATCATGGCTTCATTGGAAGCATGGTTTAACATGATTAAGATAACTTTTACTGGTTAGAAGTAGGAATATATAGAAGAATAAGCTCGCCATACGAGCATGTAGATTATTTAAGTTTGTTTTCAGTGGGTTGTTGTTAGAATAAGTTGCAGAAGTTTGGATCAGATTGGGAATGTTATTAAATGACTCCATAGCCCATGGACTAGACACAATACAAAATTGTGGATGTTTGTAGAGAAGGTTGTAGGGTTTTTAGGTGGAATGGATAGGCATAGGTCTACTTGTTCTTGCATCTCAGAGGGAGCGTGCCATCCCCAGAAGGAGCCAGTTGTTATCACCTAAAATTCCCTTATGAAATTTTTTAAGGGGCGTTGATTTAAGACTGATTTTTCATTATCCATGTATTGAGAGTATTGCTTGTATTACCAGGTTATAATGATAAGCATCAAATAAAGAAACTAAATTTCCAATCGACCAGTTGAAATATCAAGCGCATACAACATTCAAGTGTCAGCCGTAAAGGAAAAACCACAATAAAAGGTGCCAAGAAAGATAATTGTTTTTTTTAGGTTCTCATTGCACCCGAGCTTCACCTGTCGATATATTCGTCAAGTTGCTCATCCAAATGTCGAGAGCTTTGCACATGGGTATATGCAAAAATTCCCAAAGGATGTTATCTGAAGGAGAAAAACACACAATCCAAGCATATGAATTAAATGCTAAAGTGCCAACAAACAAAATATCGCCCAGGTGTTAATGAGAAAGACTGAAGAATTTTTTTTTATGGTTTTGCATACAAATTGACGAGTATCTAAATGGCACAGGACTCGCTAGTTTATTAAGTTGTCTGAGGAGCAGCACGCTAAGGGGGGATTCTTTGTCAGATGGTTTATGCATGATGTAATAACTGATAGCGTTAGGAAAATTGTTTGATGCATACCCCCCCTTTCTCCCCTCGGGGCTACTAACCTCTCGGTCAAGGATCGATCAAGATATTGAGTCGAATCGACTCCTCGGGTATCTGTTGGACCCCAAATCAACTTACACATGCTCTTCCTCCAAATGCGTAGGTTGTATGGAATTTGTGGGCCCTCTCCTAAGCATTGTTCAAATTTCAACACTTGACGGGCACTAGATCTTCTTTGGCTAAGCCCTTCCTTTACATGACCACGGTTGTGACCACTCGCCTAACCAAAAGGCGCTTCGCGACTTCACCTGTCGGTTCTTTGCATATGAGTCGCCTTTGACTCTCCCGACTCCCGATCCCTCGAACTGGAGCCTAGCGCATGCTAGCCCCTCTATTCACCTTCATCAATGTGACCCCTCGCTATGACCTGGGGCCAATCTTCCAAGTGCCTCGCAACTTTGCACTTCACGTTGTCGGAAGATTTCTCATCTCCCTTCTTCCAACTTCCGAACTTGTGCTCGCGTTAGATCGACGGTCCACAATCCCCACGATCTGACGGTTCTGCTCTCCCCCTTCACGAATAGGGACTTCATGCTTCGGGAGATTGAAATATGGCTCATCTCCCTTCTTCCGATATTCAAAACCCCCACTCTCCGCTTGCCTCTGATCAACGGTCCGAGACTCCCCGTGATCCAATGGTTCGGATCTCCTTCGCGAACTCGGGACTTCGTGTTTCGTGACTTTGGAAGTTGGCTTCCTTCTTCCTCCCGACTCTCGATTTCTGCTTTCTAGATCAATGGTCCAGATCTCCCCGTGATCCAACGGATGAGATCAAATCATGAACTCAGACTTCACAAGTTCCTTCTTTTCCTATCTCTTACTTCCTGTTAAATTTTTTCAAAATCCCACCCAGTTTCAGTCTCGCTGATTTTTCAGTCAAATTTAAATGCTAAATTCAGTTTCAGCACTGTTTCATCATATGCTACAGCCTGGTGTTTCAG
>WSFP011525402.1:0-12303 GCA_009831015.1 Picea engelmannii | reverse complement strand
AAGAAAGGCACTTTCCAGAAAGGCTCTCAAAGGAATACAAACACCAAAGGTACATTCAAAGGCAAGAATATTGATACATCTAAGATTAAATGCTTTAGTTGTAATAAGTTGGGTCATTTTGATAAAGATTTTTGGTTTAGAAAGAAATATCCAAGGAAAGGGAAACATCATGCCTTAGCTGCTAAGGATGATGAATCCAAAAGAAATCAGAAAAGTCCTTTTAATAAGAAAAAAAATAGAAAATAATATTACTCGGTTTCTGCCTTATCCAATTCATTTTTCATGGGGCCGAAAACTTGGTTAGTAGACAGTGGTGCATCAAAGCACATGACAGGGTACAAGGAGATCCTCTCAGATTTCGAGACAAAATCCTTTGCAGAGCATGTTGAGCTTGGGGATGATAAATGTTACAAGATAGAGGGAGTAGGCTCTATCTCCTTCAGATTGCAATTTGGGGCTAGGCTTCATGTTGATGAAGTATTATATGTTCTAGGGCTCAAGAAGAATCTACTATCAGTTGAAACCTTTGAGGACAAGGGATATTGGGTGATCTTCAAGGACATGAAGGCACTAATATGGGATAAAGGTAGCTACTTAATTACAACAGAACCCATTGGAACTCACAGTGGAGGACTATAAATCGTTTCAAGACAATCAGTTTAGGCATTGGCTCATGATGTGACTATCTCCAGCGAGTTGTGGAACTTAAGATTTGGACATCTTCATTACAAATTTCTTCCAGATATACAAAACATGGTATGTGGCATTCCCTCTATTTCTCTTAGTAAAAATGAAATTTGTAAGGGATGCATGCTAGGTAAAAATATAAAGAAAGTATTTCCTAGTAGTGACAATAGAGCTCAAGGCATCTTAGATCGGGTTCAGTCTGATGTATGTGGTCCCATGTCATCTCCCTCGCTCAGTGGTTGTTTGTATTATGTCATTTTTATTGATGATTACTCAAGAAAATGTTGGATGTACTTTCTTGAAGCTAAAAGTGACACATTTGATAAATTCAAAGATTATAAATCCTTTATTGAAAAGAAGATAGGGAAACACATCAAAATCCTTAGAACAGACAATAGAGGAGAGTTTGAATCTCTTTAGTTTGAGGATTTCTGCAAGTTAGCAGAAATCAAGAGACAGTTGACTGTGCCATATAACCCTTAGAAAAATGTAGTTGCTGAGAAGAAAAATAGGACAATTTGTGAAGCAACGAAAACAATGATGTTTCACTAGGATATGCCAAATTCTTTATGGGTAGAAGCTACCTCCACTGTCGTTTATATTCATAATAGGTGTCCACATGCTATCTTGAAGGAAAAAACTCTTGAATAGGTCTTCTAAGGGATCAAACCTAAAGTAGGGAATCTAAGAATATTTTGGTGTCCTGTGTATATTCATGTCCCTAAGGAAAATAGGACAAAGATGGAACCCTCAGGAAAGAAAGGGGTTTTTGTGGGGTATAGTGAGAACTTCAGGGCTTACAATATTTATGTCCCAGGTCAGAGGAAAATAGAGGTAAGTAGGGATGTGACTTTCCATGAGGAGGCCACATTTAATAAATCCAAAGAGCTTCAACAGGATTCAGAAGAAGTTAAGCCAGCTTCACCCTCTTCTGAAAATGAAGAGTCAGATGATCAGAGGGAGGAACCTTGTGAAGGTCCAAGTAATGAGCCTGCAAGATACCAGATATATAAAATATGCAGAACATAAATAAAATGCTAGAAATGGCAGAATAACAGTAAAATATCCAGCATAATCTCCACAATAACACAGAAATGATATAAGAACAACAATAGAAATAACACTTTGATTCAGAAAGAAATGTTCACGGGCCTCTTCAAGGGGGCAACCTCCAATCAAGCAGCGCTCTGTTACAATAATCTCCAAGATAGGGTTTTCATACCCTCGACCCTTTTTTATACAAAATTTCTATCAAGAGAAGCATCTAGAGGAAGATCCTTCTAGAAGCGAAAGCTTCTATTAGGTCTTCTTACATCTGCCTTATTCTATTTTATTGAAAGGCCTTATTAATATTGACCTTTATTACATCTGAATATATTAATCTACCTATGTGTGGGTTAGGACCCTAACATGTCCGCCCCCTTAAAAAAAGCCTTGTCCTCAAGGCTTGAGATGAGGACACTGCTGCAGAATGGTAGCTGGTTCCCAAGTGGCATCTGCTGGATTCGTATCTTTCCACTGGACTAGCACTTCCTTGATGGTTCGTTGATGCAGGCGACACTCACGCTAGTCCAAAACTGCTTCTAGATATAGCCAAATGGATCCTTCTTTAGCTTACTCAGGAAGGTTGGTTTGAATTTGGCATCGAGTTCCAATCACCTTCTTTAAGCATGAAACATGGAAAACTGGATGTAGCTTCGACTGACTGGGCAGAGCTAACTGATATGCGACTTGTCCCAGACATTTGAGAACTGTATAAGGACCATAAAATTTGGTTGCTAGCTTCTGACAATGCTCAGCCTTGGGGGAGGTTTGCTTGTATGGTTGCAGACGCAGAAACACCTGATCCCCTTCTGCAAATTGACGTTTAGAGCGACCTTGATCTGCTTGTTGCTGCATGGGATTTTGTGCCATGACCAAGTTCTCTTTAAGGGTATGAAGAATATCCTCTCGAACTGTAAGTGTTTGGTCAACCACCTGGACCTTCGAGGTACCCAGTAAGTATGAGAGAACTAAAGGTGGTTTCTGTCCATATACTGCTTCAAAAGGAGTCATGTGAGTAGTTGTATGGTAGGAAGTGTTGTACCACCATTCATCTAGGGGTATCCATTGAACCCACTGATGTTGTTTTTCAGAAGAAAAACACCTCAGATATGTTTCCAAACACTTGTTGACAACTTTCGTTTGACCATCAGTCTAGGGATGATAAGTTGTGCTGAGATGCAATTGGGTGCCCTGGAGCTTAAATAGTTCTTGCCAAAAATTTCTTGTGAAAGTTGGGTCACGATCAGAAACAATAGAGCGCGGCATGCCATGAAGCTTGAAGACCTGGTCCATGAAAAGTTGAGCCACCTTGGATGTAGTAAATGGGTGTTGAAGAGCGTAGAAATGAGAATACTTGGAAAGGTGATCCACAACCACCATTATGACTGATTTATTCTATGATTTGGGTAAGCCGGTAATAAATTCCATAGAGATATCCTTCCAAATAGTCAGTGGAATCGGAAGTAGTTGTAGTGTGCCTAGAGATTTGACTGTTTCTCCCTTGTTGTGTTGGCACACCTCACATTCAGCTACAAAATTACAGATGTCCTGTTTCATACCATCCCAGAAAAAAGAACGTTTGACTCTGTCATATGTTTTGGTGAACCCTGAGTGCCCTGTTGTGGGTGTGGCATCAAGCTCAGAAAGTACCATGGATTTAAGCTTTGATTGTTTACTTAAATACAAACGACCTTTGTATAGAAGCTCATCCTGTTTCCAAGAGTACCCTAGGTGAGCCGAAGCCTTGCTTTGCAATTGCTGGATCATATGCGAACTTTTGGGGTCTTGAAGCCATTCCTGTCGTATAGCTTGGAGCCAATCAGGTACAAGCAAGGAAAGAGAAAAAATGGATCCTTCTTCTTCATATTTTTGGGACAGTGCATCCGCCACTACATTGTCTTTGCCCTTCTTGTAAATGATCTCATAATCATAACCAAAGAGCTTAGTCACCCATTTTTGTTGCTCCTGGGAGGAAATGCATTGTTCTAGAAAGTACTTGAGGCTTTGATGGTCGGTCTTGATTTGGAAGCATTGCCCCAAGAGATAAGGGCACCGCAACTCAACAACATGCAGAATGGCCAACATTTTCTTTTCATAAATGGGTTTGCCCATATTCCGTTCAAACAGTTGCTTGCTGGTGAAGGCCAAAGGTCGACCCTCTTGCATAAGGACAATGTTGATTCCTTTCCCTGAGGCATCACATTCCAACACAAAGGTCTTTGTGAAATCAGGAAGGGCCAGAATCAGAGTGGTGCACATGGTTGTCTTCAAGGTTTGAAAATCTTGAGCAGCGGCTGGAGTCCAAGTGAAAGAGTTCTTTTTGAGGAGAGCAGTGAGAGGTGCTGCAATCTTTCCATAGTTCTTAACAAACTTGCGATAATACCCTGTTAAGACCAGAAATCTACGCAATCTTTTGAGAGTCTTTGGGTGTAGCCAATGTTGCATAGCTTAAATATATTTTGGATCCACCCTGACACCATCCTTGCCAACCAGATGACCCAAGTATTCTACTTCTAAGGCACCAAAATCACATTTAAACTGTTTCAGGAAAAGTTGGTGTTGGGAGAGGAGATGGAGAACTTGATCCACATGAGTAAGATGGTCGGTCCAAGTTTTTCTATAGATGAGGATATCATCACAGAAAACTAAGACAAAATGACGGAGAAAGGGATGGAAGACATGATTCATGAGGCTTTGGAAGGTGGAGGGAGCATTACACAAGCCAAAGGGCATGACCACAAACTCATAGTAGCCCTCATGAGTGCAAAAGGTTGTCTTGGGAATGTTTGCCTCTTTCATACGTATCTGGTGATAGCCTGAGCGAAGATCAATTTTAGTAAAGAATTGGGTGCCACTCAATTCATCCAGGAGGTCATCAATGATAGGAATGGGAAATTTTTCTTTAATGGTCAGTTTGTTGAGGGCACGGAAGTCAGGACACATTATCCAAGAACCTTCTTTCTTCAGGACCATGACTACAGGAGAAGAGTAAGGGCTCGTACTAGGGCGGGTAACGCCTTTAATAAGGAGTTCATGGACCATTTTCTCAATTTCATTTTTTTGTGAGAAGGGGTGGTGATATGGACGGATATTGGGAGGAAGGCTTTCGGGTACAAGGGGAATGGAATGATCATGAACACAGCAGGAAGGAGGGAGGTCTTAGGGAGTGGAAAATACCATTTGATGTTTAGAAAGGAGAGCTTGGAGGTCTTGCGACACCGAGGGTGTTTATGTTGCTTGAATGGCATGGAGTTGGGCAATGACACCAGAATGACATTTTTTGAGTAGCTTTTCCATGTGATGGGAACTAATAACCTCAGGTGAACCAACAATGATGCCCTGGAATTTATATTGGTGGCCTTCCTGGTCGAATTGCATGGTTAATGCCTTAAAATCCATGAGAATGGGAACCAAATTTCTCAGCCAGTCGACACCCAACACAATGTCACAACAACCCATGTCGATAGCAAACATATGAGATTTTAGGTGGTAGTCACCGATTTGGAGACGCACATTTTCACAGCGCCCTCCACATTTCATGGAACCACCATTGGCAATCATGATTTGGAAATTATTGACAGCATGGATGTAGCAATGAGTTTCTTGGGTAATGCGGCGATGAATAAAATTATGGGTGCTTCCACTATCAACCAGAATGATGACCTTCTGATGCTTGATGTAACCGATTAACTTGAGGGTTTGGGGAGCGGAAAAACTAGTGAGAGCATTGAGGGAAATGACGGGTTCTACTCCGGGAGGGTCTGAGGGAGGGGTTATGTCAGTGATTTCAGGTGACTCAGACACAAGGGGAGTTTCAACATCCTCTTCTGAAATGTCCTCAGAGATGGCCATAAAAATGATTTTTTTCCTTACACTTGTGGCCCAGGAAATATTTGTCATCACAATTATAACAAAGGCCTTTGATTTGGCATTCATCCATTTTAGCCCTGGTCAATTTTTGGATTTTTAATGGGGCAGAGGGAGTAGTGGGAGTGACGGGTTTACGCGACGGATAAAGGAGGGTTTTCAGTTTTGAGATGATACCACCTGTTGTGTTTCTTTAGATCTTTTAGTAGCCTCCACCCAAGTCGAGGTTCGAGCCATGGGGACATGGGCCCGAATCTCCTCCTTGAGGCCACTAATAAAACACTCTCAAAATAAAGCATCAGTCATGCCCTCTATTCGAAAAGTCAGGCGTTCAAAGGCAGCTATGAAGTCTTTTACTGTTCCAGATTGCTTCAACTTTGTCAAATGGCCCAAATGGTTGGTGTCCGTGTCAAAGCGTTCATAAATCCCAGTCACAAATTGGGTCCAAGCAATATACCCTTGACGAGAAGTTTTTCTCCATTGCCACCATTGCCAATGTTCTTGATCTAGATGGAGAACACCATACTAGAGTTTGGCCAAGTCATCGGTAATGCCATATAAAGAGAAATAATGTTCCATTTGGGTTACCCAACCAGTGGGGTCTGAGCCATCAAATTTGGTCACGTCCACCCGCGGAAGGCGTATGTCACGTTGAAAGTGATGGGACTGAAAGGTATGGGAATGGGAGGAAGTTTCGCCTTCATTCTTTGGATGTGCTTCAGAGAAATGGTCATCTATAGGGATCTTAAGTTTGGTGCAGAGTGTTGCAAAGATAGATTCAAGCTGGGTGGTAAGTTCTTGTTTGACTTCCTCCATTGAGGACTGGATGGTTGTATTTATGGTAGAATTGATGGATGAATCGATGGAGGCAACAATAGCACTGAGTTGTTTTACTTCTTTTTGGGTTTCTAGGAAACCAGATTGCATGGTGTTGAAGCGAGCTTCCAGATCTTGGCTACGGGTATGGGCCATGAGGATGGGTGAACTGAAAAGGGGTGGGTGGGGTCAAAAATTTTGTCTAAAAATGATACGGATGAAAGTGATAAGGGAGGAAAGATGAATCCAATGGAATAGGTCTCAAATAATGGTGAAAAAATTTCCAGACTTTTTTTTGTTTTTTTTACACCTATAGAGTTATACTCTAGTCTGAAGAATACTATAGTGATGAAATCCTCAAATGTTTAACCAGAAAGAGATGTGTATTTTCCTGGCAACCCAAACACAGTTGCGCAACAATAGATCTGGTCTGTTTTTAATTCGTTTATGTTTTTGTCCCCCAAGGGTTAGGTATGTAAGGGTTCTATAGACAAGGGTTTTCCCTGTGCTATAGCTCTCTAATATACCTATGGGGTCCAACAGTAGTACTCGGCCCAATATCTCAGGGCACTAACTAAGGAGGATAGACCGTACCCTTAGCCATACTAGCTGACTACCCAGGTACTAGAGAGTATCTTCCCGAGTGCTGTTCTCGGTGACACTATAGCAGTCCAGTGGCCGATAGGTTTATCTAAAGAGGGCTTCAGGAAATCTAGGCCGATCCGTACACAGGTGTTGTCTGATGCGCTGCCACTCGAAGGGGTACCAACAGGGGTTACAAGGGTGGCCAACAGATGTGCGCTTAAGACCCACTTGTATTTCCTGCATGTATTAATCCCTCAACCGTGAGTTTATGCGTGTAACGACATATCTTTGTGGTTTAAAGACGCCAGAATACGTCTCTACCCTAAAAAACAAAAAAAAAATCCCACAATTTCTGCCAAGGAAAGTGCTTTGATACCACTTGCAAGATACCAGATATATAAAATATGCAGAACAAAAATAAAATGCTAGAAATGGAAGAATAACAGTAAAATATCCAGCATAATCTCCACAATAACATAGAAATGATATAAGAACAACAATAGAAATAACACTTTGATTCAGAAAGAAATGTTCACAGGCCTCTTCGAGGGGGCAACCTCCAATCGAGCAGTGCTCTATTACAATAATCTCCAAGCTAGGGTTTTCATACCCTCGACCCTTATTTATACAAAATGTCTATCAAGAGAAGCATCTAGAGGAAGATCCTTCTAGAAGTAGAAGCTTCTATTAGGTCTTCTTACATCTGTCTTATTCTATTTTATTGAAAGGCCTTATTAATATTGACCTTTATTACATACTAATATATTAATCTACCTATGTGCAGGTTAGGACCCTAACAGATCTCCTAGAACCTGCTGAAGTGTTATAAAGAAATCTTTAAGAACCTCCAGCCAAAAGGAATCCAGGGTGGCTTAAAGAAATAGTGCAGGAAGCAGAAAGGATAGATTCTCCCAAAGGAACTTTCAAGGAAAGGAATAAGCCTCATAGGTTTGGAGGCTATGTTGCACTGATGAGTAGAATTAGTGATGCCAAACCTTATTCATTTGAAGAAGTAGATAAATTACAAGTATGGAAAGATTCCATGCTTGAGGAATATAGGTCTATTATAAAGAACAATGTTTGGGACATTGTGCCGAGGCCAAAAGACAAATTAGTGGTTTCTTCCAAATGGATCTATAAGATCAAACATGTAGATAATGGAAGTGTGGAAAAGTTCAAAGAAATATTTATAGCCAAATGATTCACTCAAAAAGAAGGAATAGACTACAAAGAGACTTTTTCCCCTATATCCAGGTATACCTCCTTTCGAACTATTATTACTTTATCTCCTGTTCTTGGTTGGATGCTACATCAGATGGATGTAAAAACAACATTCTTGAATGGAAATATTGAACAGGAGGTATTTGTGGAACAACCATATGGTTTTGTACTGCATAACAAGGGAACTCATGTATGCAAGCCAAGGAAGGCCTTGTATGGTCTTAAGCAGGCTCCCAGAGTTTGGTATGATATGATTGATGACTTTCTTAAAAACCTTGGATTTCAAAAAAGTGATGCTGATGCAAATCTGTACTTCAAGTTAAGAGGTAACCAACCTGTTATACTAATCCTGTATGTTTATGATCTCTTTCTAACAGGAGATGAATGGATAATAGCCTGGTGTAAGAGGGAGATAACCTTAGAATTCAAGATCAAAGACTTAGGCTTGATGCATTACTTCCTAGGATTGGAAGAATGGCAAAGAAAGGGAGAGATATTTCTGGCATAAGGAAAATACACAGTGGATGTACTAAAGAGGTTTGGTATGATGGATTGCAAATCCATGTCTATTTTGATGATTACCAACCTGAGGAAGCTACATGATTCTAATACAGGTTCAGATTTGGTGGATCTCACCATGTATAAGTAGTTGATTGGATCATTGATGTACATGATCCACACTAGGCCAGATATATGATATGAAGTGATTGCAATGAGTCAGTTCATGACTGAACCAAGACAGAGACATTGGGTGGCAGCAAAGCACATCTTGAGATATCTCAGATGGACCATTACTTATGGTCTGAGATATACATCTAGTGGTGGTTTATTTCTGCATGGGTATGCAGATGTTGACTGGGTAGGAAGCCCAGTGGATTGGAAGAGTACTTCTGGATACTTTGAAATGTTGACAACCATATAGGAGTTAGAATGGTATATATATATTGTGCCTCTCATAGTTAACTAAAGCTCTCGTAGGGGCGCCCAGGAAAGATTTGGGAATCAAGACGTGAGGATTAAAGTTTTGATGGTTTTGAGGATCAAAGACTTCCAACTGGGTTTTGGGATTCAGAGAGTAGAGCTTATTCTTGACATCAGGGATGAGTTTGGGGATGGATTTGATTGACATCAGTTCAGACGAGGAGGATGAACTCTGCGGGATCAGTTTGAACGAGGATGATGATTGTCGCGTATTGGATTGTGATTCAGCGAAGATTGTTACCAACCCAGAGACCATTGGTGATGACTCAGAGGAGTTGGCAGTAATAGCCAAACGTGGGCAGGTATGTTTCATTATGTGTTTAGCTCATGGATCATTTGATTTTTTTTTTATGGATTAAGGATTGTTTTAGGATGCAAAATGATTGGCGGTTATCAGGGCTTTCCAGTTCCAACCATCAGATCTTATTAGAGCTTTCCAGTCTAATAACTCTCTATTAGACTGAGAAAGTTTTCGGTTTCTAGCCATTATCTCGGTTATTTTGAACGATTATCCAGTTCCAACCATTATCTCTGTTATTTTGAACAATTAGTGAAAAGTATAAGTAGAATATGCCCCCCGAAGGAAATCCCTGGCTGTTAATAACCATGTAAATCCTTCGAGCCTTAGTACACCTATAGTGTGATATTATTTTCAACACACGCATTGTTGTGGGTAGTTTGAGAAAGGCATGTGAGTCATCCTGATACCTAGCTCGTATTGGGTTAGTCTAGTCATTTGGCTCAGGCCATAGTGCCTTCTACCTTTCATGCACCTGATTTCGTTGAAGCTTGTGCAAAGTTGTATAATCCTCTTTGAAGCTTGTGCAAAGTTGTATAGTACCAGAAAAATCCTGTCTATTATCTTCGATTCTGTATTATCCATGCTCTTATTTCCAATGGATGAACGCTCCATTAATGGCGGGCCTGCCCATGACGCTTTTTGTGTTTCCATACATAATTTCTTCCCTATGTCAATCTCTTCTTTTTCTCTAGTCTCATGGGAGATCATATCCATGATTTCTTCCATCATATCCATGATTTGCATCCTAAAACAATCCTTAATCCTTGGTAAAATATGCTTGCCTCCGAGAAAATAATTTTGAATGGCATTCCATTTTGGCTTTTGTTTATGTGTTAATATTCCATTTTCAATTTTCATATCATAATGTTGATAATCGATCGTTCTTTAAAACGTTATCAGGTTACATGTAGGGACTATCCCCATTCAAGGCATTGTTGCGCAAGTTTTCCTTTCAACAACACACCTCACGAGAAACATTGTGCACTGGTAAGCTAACTGAGGCACAGTCTATTTAAGTTCAGAGTTTGGAAGAATAGTTATTATTTGTCAAAGTTTGGTTTGAATTGTACATGTGAACCATGTGATGTATGCTGTATTTTTATGTGCTCTCAATTTACATAGAGATTGCTTGTGATAATATTGTGTTTAAAGAACACTTGTCCAAGACATTGCTTCTCATGTAATTCAACTATGCAGTGTCATTTCTATGTATGTGACAAGCCTGCTCCATGCTTGCTTTGGGGCCAAGGAAATTCCATGAGCGATCACTGCCATGCCTTAGATAAAGAGGAAAAATGGAACAAATTAAGGCATTCTTACAAGGAGATGATATCACCGTCCATTGTTGATGATGTCATACCTCGATTATCTAGTAGTAAATATACAGTTCTGGTTAGTAGGAGATCTACACGTATTCCCTCAAACATTTGCCAGAATGAAACAAGTCAATTCAGTCCTTCTTCATTGATAGACCTTGTATCTTCAGGAGGGCCTTTTCCTCTGCAAGCTCTATGAATTCCATAGATCCACATAGCATTGGTAGAAGAACAAGTTTCAGGAGATTCATTTACAACATGCATGCAAGTTCCAGGAGATTCATCTACAGATTCATTTGACAACTATCTCGACCAGAGTAGAGGCATTCTTGCAAGCTCCATGACTTCCATAGATGCAACTGACAGAAGTAATAGCATTGGTAGAAAAACAGTCACATCCGCTTTGTCAAATAGTAGTCATGGTGGTGTGCATCAATTCAGGTCTTCCTCATCTACAAAACATTTGAATACTGACTTTCAAAATGCAATAACTGGCCATAGTACCAGCATGCATGCGAGTTCCAGGAGATCTGGCTTTTCTACAAGCAACCAGAACCCTGCCCTTGAGAAAGAACCTGCATCTGTGTATAGTTTGTACAGTTGCATGCCTGGCCATTTTGCAAGAATCAGTCAGAGTGGAAGTGTACAGACTAACTCCATGACTCCTACAGCTCAGCCTGGCAGATATATTCTAGTGAGTAGAAGGGAAATTGCATTTGCTTCACTAAACAGTAACCTTCGAATATGTTATTATCAAGAAACAATGAACAAAATACCTTGGAGACTTGTTCCGCAACTCATAAAGTTAATTGATTGAGAATTTGCATATAATTTCTTGTTGTTTAGAGAGAAGTAGGAAAGATGGTGGTTACCGAGTGTGTCTTTGAGTAACATATATAGGACCCTAAACAAGACACTAAACGTATACTTATACTTTTGAGTTTTAATAGGTAAGATGGATATGTAAAAGTTGATTTATTTAAATGGTTTATTATACTTATTTTGCATGTAATGTTTTATAAAATTCTTATTTTTAGTTATATTTTTGTTATGATTAGCATTTGGTTCTAATTTATGTTTGGATTGTTTTTTTTTTTCTTTAATTTTTTTTTTTATTATTGTGTTATTTCTATTTACTTTCTATTTTCATCTTCATTATCTAAAAGGCACATTATCAAGTTATATGAACAAATTATGGTATAGTGAGAGTTTAGTCCAATGGGATTGTTGCAAACATCTTATCAAAATTCTCAATAAAGATATAAGAGATAAATTTTCAATATACTTGATAGATCATGATACATCTTATAGAAGTTTGATTATGAAAATCGCATGGAAGCTTTGAAAATCACAAGATAATCTTGGCAAAGAGATGTCAAATGATATTCTTAAAGAATTGAATTTCTCTCCACTTGTTATATTACAAAACATTTTTTTATAACTCAAAAATTAGGAATTATTTTTATAAATTATTTTCTTAGAACT
>WSFP011525401.1:0-12303 GCA_009831015.1 Picea engelmannii | reverse complement strand
CCAATATCTCATGGCACTAACTAAGGAGGATAGACCGTACCTTTAGCCGTACTACCCGACTACCCAGGTACTAGAGAGTATCTTCCCGAGTGTTGTTCTCGGTGACACTATAGAAGTTAGGCGGTCGATTGATTTATCTGAAGAGGGATTTAGGTAATCTAGGCCGATCCGTAGACCGATGTTGTTTGATGCGCTACCACTCGAAGGGGTACCAAAAGGGGTTACAAGGGTGGCCAACAGATGTGCGCTTAAGTACCACTTGTATTTCCTGCGTGTATGAATCCCTCAACCGCGGGTTTATGTGTGTAACGATAGATCTCTGTGGCTTAAAGACGCTGGAATATATCTCTACCTTGAAAAAAAAATTAACCCATACTTTCTGCCAAGGAAAGTGCTCTGATACCACTTGTAATATACCAAATATAAAAAGTATGCAGAACAGAAATAAAATGCTAGAAATGGCAGAATAACAATAATATAACCAGAAGAATCACCACAATAGCACTAAAATGATATAAGAAAAAAAACAGAAATAACACTTTGATTCTGAAAGCAATGTTCATGGGCCTCTTCGAGGGGGAAACCTCCAGTTGAGCAAAGCTCTTTTACAATCTAGGGTTCTCATACCCACGGCTCCTATTTATGCTAAATATGTCTATCAAAAGAAACATCTAGAGGAAGATCCTTCTAGAAGCAAAATCTTCTACTGGGTCTTCTTACATCTGACTTATTCTATTTTATTGCAAGGCCTTATTAATATTGACCTTTACTACATCCGAATATATTGTTCTACCTATGTGCGGGTTAGGACCCTAACAATACCATTGAAGATTGCAACTTGCAGTTGGCGACTCCACTGTGTCAGCTGTGGCTCCTAAAGGCCGACACACGAGGTCTATCCCACAACTTCCTCTGGATGCACCTGAAGTTGACCCGGAAAAAGATTATTCAGAAAAGAAACCATTCTCAAGAAAGCTTGTAGCTGTTATCCTTGATTGAAAAGATCCCAGGGAAGAACGACATTGCAGAGATCTAGTTTTAGTGGATGAACTGATGTTGGACACATTATTTTGACGGCTCATCTTTCACCATGGCAACTCCACTAGTTTGAAATGGAAAATATTTTATCTCGGATGTATGCCTTTTGGGATTTTTCGAAAATAGTTGGTTTCCCTAATCCACTGCTTGATTGGATTGACCGGGAAAGAAGCCTTCCTAAATTTTGAGGAAAAGAGTGGGAAGTATCAGCTGAACATTTGCTGGAATTTCATGAATTTATTCATCGACTTGATATCGTGCATGAATATGTTCATATTAAGATTTTAAAGTGTTCATTAAAAGGGATTGCCCATGATTGGTGTCAATCTCTTCCCACTACAAGCATCATCTCTTTGACAGATTTTCATGCAGCTTTCAATTCGTTTTGTAAGGATTATTTTTCAGCTGAGTATCTTTATGAAAAATGTTGTGATGAGTTTTCTTTGCTTTATAAAGATTCTTCCTGTCACAAAGATCAGTTTTGTGATGAATCTATTGTCGTGGAAGAAAGCATTTTCCATGAAGATCATGAGGTATTGATTGATATTGATTATGATATAAATAACATAGAAATGTATGGCATCATATCAGACGTGTCTGTTGTTTTAAGCAATCATAAATATCAACATGTCTCTTCTGAATATTCCAATGTCGAAGAGCAAGTGTATTCTGCATTGGATGTTTCTCCTGACTATGAAGTTGAGATAGATGAAAATCTAGTAGCAAAAGCTAGGGAATATTCCTCTATGTCTTTTCCTAGTTTTTTAGAGTCGAAGGCAAAAAAAATTTGTTGCTCTTATAAAGGAAATGCAAAGGATATTCCTATCCTGGAAATTGATGTTTTTGGCAGTCCTGCTTATGATAAAGAAATTGTTTCAAATACTGACCAGGAACAACCAAGTATTGATGAATATCCCAGTGAAGATGATGAAGAGCAGAGCTTTTCCATGGTTCTTGTTTATGATGATTATGAATATGATCCTTGGGAGATCCATGAAGGAGAAAAGGAGGAGATAAATGTATAGTTTATCTCTTGTCCAGAACCTGTAAGTGAGAAAATATCACCTGGGATTAGCCAAACTACATCAATCCTCCACCCACCTATACACTCTGAGAACATTGAATGACGGGTGAGAAACAATAAAGCACAGGAGGTAATTTCTTACTAGTTGAGATTTCCTGATTATAAATTTAGTGACCCTGTAGGGTTGTATTTGGAGCTGTGTTTTCCACAAGTATTGGAGCTTGCAAAATTATTCATTTTGTCATCATTTGGGGGTATTTTTAGCGTTCCAAGACGTGCTTTATTTATGTTGTCATACTTCCTTTACCTTTTGTGGATCATTTGCAGTGAAGAGAAGAATTATATTACCAGATAGTCTGGGTGGCTATGGTGGAAGTTTTCTTTCAACTATCACTTTGTAAAAATCAATTAACCTAGGATTGTACATAAATAAGCTCCTTCTGGAGCCCATGTGTTTGTTTTTCATTTTTTAGTAGAGTAGTGTACATATTTCCCTGTTTTCTTCAATGAAATTTTTTGAGCTAGACTCTATAGCCCAATGGATAAGGCACTGGAACTGCGCATTCTTGGCAGCGCAAAGGGAGCATGCCATTCCCTGTGGAGCCAAATGTTATCACATATAGTTGTCAATGGAAGCATGTCGTCCATTTTCACGGTATGCATTGGAAGTTCCAAAGGGAAGCGCTCAAAACGGTCTATTTGCGGGTTCGAAGCAGGCAAGACCAATCTTTCAGCAGCAGAGATGAGAAGTTCAGATCAATGGCTCAAGGGCGTTCGGAAGTCCAAAATTGCACAAAGTATAACACCAAAGAAAAGGGTATGAAGTCCCAAGGCCCGGAACAAGCATGAACCGTTGATCTTGAGGGGGAAAAGTGGCATCTGATCCAAGTGTTCGGGGAAATGAGCTTCAGGAGTTTTGAAATGAGAAACACGCCAAGTTCCTAAAGGGCCAAAGCCCGAAGTCCCGAAGTGTCGAAGTCCCAAAATGACCGAACTGCCGAAGTCTCGAAGTGCCAAAATGCCAAAGGCCCAGAATGAATCTGGACCATTCATCAGTGGTGACACACGACAGAGATCCACGAGCTTTGTGCGAAAGGTAAGTTTGAAAATTGATTTTCCTGAAGCCCGGAGTCCTAAAGAGGATCTCGGTCGTCCGATTTTAGAAAGCCACACGTCGCTAGATATAGAACTCTGGGTAAAAGCACAGAAGGTAAGCGAGGTTTGATATTTTATTTTCCCGGAGCCTGGAGACCCGAAGGAGATCTCGGTCGTTGATCGAGAAGGGATTAGAAGGGACATCGATATAGTTGAAGGGGTCAAAGTCCCGAAGTAGGAGAAGAACTGTTGATTCAAGAGGAAACATGTCAATAGATTGCCAGCTCCAGGTAAAACTATTGAAGGCAAGCGAGGTTTGAGGTTTGAAAAGTCTGAAGCCCAAGTCGTGAAGCAGGTCTCGATCATCGATTAGAAAAGGAAATATATGATCCATTGATATGAAGAGGGAAGATTTGAGTCGTTGATCATAAATCCTCATCCAAGATCATGGGATCGACGACCAAGGTTGATTGCGGGGACACAACATACTCATGCGATAATTTTCTTGAGTGGTGCTGCAATTGAAACCATGGTAAGGAGAAAGTGCTACATGGTGAAAGGTGGTGGATTGCGGGCCCAAAAGCGGTCTGAACCCATACCACTTTCGAGCAACCCCGCAATCACATGTTTATATGGGGTCCTATCCGAGATCAACACGTGGTCTCCCCCTGATATTTAAGTCTCATTGTGATCCCTAGAGGAGGAAGTTAATGAAAATAGAGTTGGTGGTTGAAAACTTGGCTCACTCCATAAATGGAAGGCATGGAAGGCCCAGTCGTGGGGACTGAACTGTTATCCCGTGGTACCCCTATGGACAGATTTTCCTGCAGACCCATGCCGATATGAGCTCACATATTACAGAGGGATACATGCACTGTCTAACAGAAGACTACTCCAAGCAAATATTTGAATGTAGTGATCAGATCACACTCCAGAGAGGTGGGCACTGATCTGAGTATAAAAGAGATCAATTTAGATTTTATAACGGGAGGTAGTTTTGGCCCAAACCAGGGGGAAGCTTTGAGAGATGTTATGACTGTATTTTTGTTGTAAGCCTGAGGGCATGGATTGTAAATTGTTATGTTAATGAATATTCCATTAATTTTTTATATCAGATCGTCTTCTTAGTTTTCATTTCCTATTTTCATTCTTCTCTGAATGTAATCTCTCTGATTTATGGATTCCTGAGGCAATGGAGGATCTATTGTCGTCATGCTCATCTTTCATGGTTCAACAGACGTTTTTGTTTCTCATTCTTTTCTAAATGTAATCTCTTTGATTTATGGATTCCTAAGGATATGGAGGATATGTTTCCATCATGCCCATATTTCATGGTTCAACAAATGTCCTATGTTTTTCATCTTGTCTGGATCATTGCAAACCACCCGATTTCTGGATTCCTGAGGCGATAGAGGATCTATTGTCATCTTGCCCATTTTTAACGGTTTATCATTCAGACACTTTCTGCCTTTCTCCTTTCCACCACCATTTAAATCCTTTATCTGATAGGGAGCTTAAATTCCTTCATTGAGTAGACTGTTTATGACTCCATAGCCCAATGGCCCATCACTGATCTGTAGTGATCTATGTTGTCTTTCCTTTCCTTAAATTCTCGTTGACTCACCCACTCACACCCTTTTAATCCACACAAATTTTGATGGGTACATCCTCTTGCAGTTGGAGGGTGACTCTTAGTGCTAACAGAAGGAATTACACATCTCCCTCATACTGAGAAACACACCATGGAAATTTTTTAACCATAATATTTTTTTTACTTTCAATTTATTTATGGATATATAACTATATAAAGTTGATATTGAAATATTTTATTTAGCATGGACATTGAAATAGTTTATTTATGACCCACGTTAAATTGAATTTTTTGTTATTAACGGATTTTTTAAATGCACGGGTGAGTCCCTCATAGTGAGAAGTATAAAGAACCTATCTATGGAATAAGAAATCTCTCTCACTTATTTTATTTATGCTAAATATTCAAATAATTTAACTAATCTATGGGAGTCATGTATCTGTGTAATAGTTAAAACTAACATATTGATCTGTAATACTGCAGATAAAGTCAAAGAACATTCACAGAGAAAGACAAAAACAACACAGGATATGAGTAAGAAAAATGAACCACTCGTCTTATTTAGTAGAATAAGAAGCCTTTATATAGGATAGGATGAACATATAATGGTTCTGATCAAAAGTGGAACAATTCTAACTAAACAAAAGATACAAAAGGTCCCAAACCCTAACAACCATCTTAGTTGACCAGTTCTTGGTCCTTGGGACTTATGCCCAACGTCCCAGGTAGATATTCGCTCCATCGGACCTTTGTAGTGAAGTGCATTGCATATGGAAGGAGGTGCACATTTGTGGTAGTTCCATGTTGGTCTGCCTCGAGATGTGTTCTCTCCTCCTTGAGGAGTGATCCTTCCATCCTACCCTATTCCTCCATGTTTAATCCTTAAAGTGTCCCGAAGTTCGTGAGAAATTGTGGAAATTGTTGATACATGGTGGAATGTGATAGCCATTTATCTTGAGATGGAAGTTGACGCTTGCGACCCACTAGAAAGGAAGTGTGTTGTTGTTGTTGATTGTGAGTAGTGATGGTGTATGTATCCAACATTGTGCCTGAAGGAGGGGTTGTTGGAAATATGGAACCAAATAAGAGGGGTGTGAGATTGTGGACTCTTCTTCCAGGAGGGAAAAATCATAGTGTTTGAAACTATTCACATTTATCACATCGTCAATACCCAATTGTGGTGGAAATTCGAGGCAATAAGCATTGTCTCGAGCTAGTTGTAGAACTATGTAAGGACCATAACAGAGGGGTTTTAGCTTGTGATAACATTAGGACTAAAAGCGTTGGCGCACCATATGAACTAGACCTTGTCACCTGGGGAAAAATAGAGTGGTTTCCTATCCACATCATGATAGGCCTTATAAAATTTTTGGGAAGCTTGTAAATCCTTAGAAACTTGAGCTTTTTTACGAGCCAAGATTTGAAAAAAGGACAAGGCAAAGGTTTGATCTTTTTCTTGTCGAGGAGTATTAGAAGGTTGGAGTTGTAAAGGAAATTCATAGGGGGCAACTAGTTGATACCCAAAGCAAGCTTTGAAATGGGACAAGCCAACATAAACATGAAATTCCCTATTATAACTATGTTAGACAATGTGGAGGGTGTCATCCCACTATTTTGATTTGGTAAACTGAATTTGGAGGAAATGGACGAGGCTATGGTTAACAACTTCAGTTTTTCCATCCATGCTCAGATGGAAAGAAGTGGATTATTTGAGGTGACACCCCAAAAGAGGCCAGAGAGTTTTCCAAAATGTATTGAGGAAATGGGCATCACGATCAGAGATAATGTTGTAGGGGAGACCAAAATGAGTCCACACATGAATGAAAAAAATATCTGCAGTTTGAAAAATAGTAGTAGTCTTACTGTAAGGGACAAAAATGCCCATTTTGGAGAAGTGACACACAACCACCCAAATGGAATCATGATGATGAAAGGTCATGGGAAGACCAGTGATGAAGTCCATAGAGATAGATTCCTAGGGACATAAGGGAGTATGTAAGAGTTGATACAATCCATACTTGCGGTTGTTTGGCTTATGTTTACTGCAGAGGGTACAAGCTCGGATAAATTCTCAACTTGGCATTGCAAAGTAGGCCAAAATAATTGACATTGAATATGCTAAATAGTTTTGAATGTGATGAAGTGCCCACCATAAGAGGATGTGTTGGCTTCGCGAATGAGAACAAGGCGATCATAAGTAGTAGGCACACATAGCTTGTCAAGATTATACAACCAACCATCCTAAATGTGGTAGTCTAGGAAAGGGGTCTAGTCAATGACAATAGGTTGTTGCAAGGAATTCCAGATGGCACTAAAGAAAGGGGCAAAGGCATACATAGACTTCCAATATTCATAAGCATCACAAGGGACATACAATATTTGGAGTATCTAAGGAGGGGGGCGGCTAAGAAGATCAACCATGCAATTGGTGGCTCCTTTCTTATATTTGATGACCAAGTGGAATTGTTGTAGATAAAAAAACCCACTTGAAGTGATTTTTTTCCTAGAGCTTACACTGAGAATTAATAAAAATCAAAGGATGATGATTAGTATGAAGAATGGTCTCCTTACCCAAGATATAGTGGCGCCATTATTTTAGGGCCTACAATAAGTTGTATAATTCCTTATCGTAGGTATTGTAGTTTTTTTTGGTTTGAGCCAATGTATCAAAATGTTAAGCAATGGGATGCCCTCCATGTTTAAGAACTGCACCAATCACATGTTGACAGGCATCAGTGTCAATTTCAAAATGTTGTTGAAGATTGGGTAAACGGAGGATAGGTGTTGAACAAAGGGACTCTTTAAGGTGTTGGAATTTCTCCTGATCCATCAGAGTCCAAAGAAAAGTGGACTGATTGGAAAAATGATGAAGGGGATTGGCCAACTAAGAGAAGTGAGGAATGGATTTCCTGTAAAAATTGATGCCACCAAGAAATTTTTTAAGGGCCAACGTGAAGTAAGGAGAAAGCCATTGTGCTAGATAATGAACTTTAGAAGCATCAGGATGGACACATTCTTGATCGATGACAAACCCCAAATAAGAGACAGAAGTCTGGAAAAAGGAGTACTTATGTTCCTTGACTTGAAGATGATTGGTACACAACAATTAGAGTAAGTTGCACACATGATGTAAGTGTTCCTCCCAAGTCTTCCTGAAGACCATAATGTCATCCAAAAAGATGACAATAATGCGGCCCAAGAAAGGAATACATATATCATTGATGAGCCTCTGGAATGTGGCAAGGTCGTTAGTGAGTCCAAAAGGCATCACCATCCATTCATAGAGCCCAAATATTGTTTTAAAATCTATTTTCCAAGTGTCATTAGCAGTCGTGAACACTTGGTAATAGCATGTTGTCAGATCCATATTTGTAAAATACTTTTCCCCTTTGAGATGATCCATCAAATCTTCCATACGAGGTAGAGGATATCAATTTTTTACAGTAATCTAGTTGAGAGCACAGTAATCGGTGACTAAATGACACTCACCACTCTCCTTTTGGGGAATAATGAAGGAAAGGGAGGCACAAGGAGAGAATTTGGGTTGGATATGGACGACATTGACAAGTTCTTGGAGTTGGCATTCAATTTCCTCATCCTCATGGGGAGCCAAACGATATGAAGTGGAATTAGGAAGAGAAATACCAAGAATGAGGTTAACAGAATGCTCAATAGGGCGTTGAGGTGGAAGTCCTTTCACAAGGGAAAACACATCAAAAACTTCAGAGAGAAGAATAAATAGATCAGGTGCAATGGAATCAAATGTCTGATCTAGCTTAATAGGGTGAAAAAATTATAAGGAGAGGGATTTATTGGGGTTTACTTGGCAAATGACAGCTTGGCCAGTGAGCATAAGAGGAGATTTGATGGATGAAGAGGTAAGAACATAAGTTCAACCATCTTGTTTGAGGTGATACTGATGGGTGTGAGCATGATAGATGGAATCACATTGTTCCTGGTGTGGGATGCCCAAAATAAGATCTGTAAAATCCAACGGAGACACATGACAAAGGACATAACCACGAAAAGGTCCAATGGAAAAGGTGACAAAACAACATTGTGTTACCATGAGATGTTGTTCATCCTTATGAACCCACCCTAATTGATAAGGAGAGGGATGAGGGGTGGTGGGTAGGATTAATCAGTTCACCAAATACTGAGCTACTAAATTCTTTTGACTGTCATTATCAATAATGGGTGTAGAAAGAGACTGCCTAATTTGGAAATTATGGGTGAAGAGAGGGGCAACTGAGGTAGAATTAGAATCAATCTAGCCATCAAAAACAAAGAGGGGTATAGAATCATGGGATTGTGTAAATATATTGGCTCAGAAGGAGGGGGCGTTGAATATGAGGACTCGTGAGCATCGATAAAAAGAGTTTTGGAAGTAGACAGATTCTATAGGACATGACAATCGACGATGTTATGGAAATAAGAATTATGGAATGTGCACCATTTAGCATACTTAGGGCAAGAGGGAGATTTTGGAGAGGAGGGCGCAGAGGAGGAGTTAGGACGAGACTAAGGGGATATCAAGCGAGGGCATAACTTACACTCAACTTCTATAATGTGGGAGAAATCCTTATCCACATAACTACTATAAAAAAGATCCACCTCCTTGTGTAAAAAATTCAATAAACTAGAATTAAAATTTACTATGAGTACCTCTTCGAAGTCTTGAATATGAAGCTAGATGTAAATCCTGGTGAAAATTTTAATGTATTGTTGCATGGAATGGCCTGAGAATTGGAGGAGATGCAACCAACGACCCAGAAGATTCTAACGATAGTCAGGAGGATAGAATATGCTATAGAGTGCTTGACAGAGAGCTTCCCAGGTGCCAATAGGAGGAGTAGAAGATGAAGAAGATGCTTGAAAATCCACAGTTAGTTGGGTACCAATGGGTAGTGTATCCCACTAGGCATGGGAAACACCTTCCATTTCTAAGATAGAAATTTGAAGCTTCTCCTCGTCAAAGATGCCTTGACGAGTGTTGAAGTATGCAGAGAGACTTTGAAGCCAGTAATCCACAATGTCTCCATTGATATTCCCAGAGAACTTAGGAAGTTGGAAGCATGCATTCAGTTGCAAAGGTGCTGGAGTTTGACACTGCAATCTAATAAGATCATGAAGAGCCAAACCCAACTCTTGGATAGGGGAAGAGTTGACAAAAGCGATATCATCCTCTAAAGTGTCCCTTCATAAAATAATGCTAGTCCTATCCATATATTGAAGATAGCCCATTGATCTGTAGAGAGGAGGGAAAAAACCCTAGTGCACCACTTGATTGCAAACTGAGTGGAGAGGAGGAGGGGGTTTCCCCAATGCACCTCTGAAAAAATTGACAAAAATGAGAGGAGGAGTGGGTTTCCCTAGCACACCTCTGGAAATATTCCCGAGTTGAGAGGAGGGGGGGTTTCCCTAGAGAACCTCTTGGGAGAGAGAGAGGATGGTCAAAATAAACCCTAGCACATCCCTTAACTCTAGAAAAAAATGTCGACCCTAGTGTATCCCAGGAAGGGATATGAGTTTTCCTAGATCTACCACTGAAATCTATGACTAGTGGAGTAGAAGCACCTTGGACCGGTGCTTTGATACCATTTGATCTATAATGCTGTAGAGAAATCCAAATAACATTCACAGAGAAAGACAAAGAAAACACAGGATATGAGTAAGAAAAATGAACTATTCGTATTATTTAGTAGAATACACAACCTTTATATAGGATACGCTGAACATACAATGTGTCTAACAAAAAGTGGACCAATTCTAACTAACCAACAACTAGAAAAGGTCCCAATACCTAAAAACTATCTTAGTTGACCAGTTATTGGTCCTTGAGACTTATGCCCAACCTCCCAGGTAGAGATGTGCTCCATTTGGCCTTTGTGGTGAAGTATGTTGCATCTGGAAGGAGGTGCACATTTGTGGTAGCACCACGATGGTATGCCTCGAGATGTGTGTTATCCACCTTAGGGACTGTGCCTTCCAATCTGCCCACATATGGATATGTGGGAACCATGGAACTAATATTTACCACATATTCATAGATAATGTAAAATAAATATTTACCACATATTCGTAGATAATGTAAAATAATACATAATATGTGTCTACACATTCACATATTAATTTTAACTATTTTATTTATGCTCAACATTGAAATAATTTAACTAATCTATAGGAACCATGTATCCATGTATTAGTTAAAACTAATATATGAATATGTGGGAACCATGTAACTTATATTTACCACATATTTATAGATAATGTAAACTAATATATAATACTTGTCTACACCTTCACATATTAGTTTTAACTATTTTATTTATGCTCAATATTGAAATAATTTAACTAGTATATGGGAACCATGTATCCATATATTAGTTAAAACCTATATTTGAATACTTGTGTACACATTCATATATTAATTTTAACTAATATACGAATATGTAGTTGATAACATAGTTGCGAATTCATATATTAATTTGACTTTGTGAATATAATCAATGTTATGAACCATGTATTTAAAAAATAGATGTGGTTGATTACATGGGAGAAATATTACATTATTATTTATTATATCAATATTAATTTATAAGTACTATATTTCTTTTAATTCATATAGTGAAAAGTACTTTTATAATTCATATATTTATATTTTAGTGTAAGAGATGAGTGTTAAATACACCCCCCATAAAAATAAGTAACTTCTAATGTAATTTTTTATTAATTTTTATTATATGGTATATATATTTTAAATCTCAAAATTTTCTTATTTTTCAAAATTCATTTAAAGCATGGCTAATAACATTAAAAACATGGTTAAAAATAATTAAAATGTTAATTATAAAAGTTCACATCTAATTATTAATAACTTTTGGGTCTACAAAAATAATCTCAATATCATGACATTTGATATTTTTGTATTTTATAAAAACAAAATAATTTTTATGAATTCGATAATTTTGAAATATAAAGAAAATGAGTTTTAAATAAAAATTTGAATTTATTAAGGAAGATCAACTTCATTCCTAGTGGTCCACTATGCATACAACCACCATATATGATTCTATATCAAATTGTTAATGGTCCACTATGCATATAAGAATACATGATTTTATAAAACAAATCAATTTCATGAAAATTGCCCTTTTGAATTATTGTGCATGAATTCCTGATCGTCGACTTTGCATACAAAGATATAAAAAGATCAACTTCATCACACTTGCACTTTTGACTTATTTTGCATGAATTCTTGATTGTCCACTTTGCATACAAGGATATATGATGTTATGTACAAATTTTGTATCCATTGTTTTTTTTACACACTATCATTTTGTTTGTGTCTCAAACATCCTATGTGTTCACCTCTATTGTTTAATTGGCTAAACAATTATTTAAATGTTTTTACATCATTTTAATTATTAGATTTTTATAAATATATATTTTTTGAATTTAAATATTTTTCATCATTTTAATTACATTAAAATTATATATATATATATATATATATATATATATATATATATATATATATATATATATATATATA